>JANAVB010033017.1:24301141-24531593 GCA_029216955.1 Iris pallida
CCAGTGTCTCGATGCCCGAAGGGTCGATTCGTTCTTTATGCTGCACGCGGATCGAAGCGTCCGTGGTTTGTGAGCCCCCTTCCTTCTGTCTATAAATAGGCGCGTGTCAGGACAGAGAGAGTTCATTACTTTCTCTACTCTTCTTGCCCTAAATTTCTGTCTTCATCTTCTTTCTCCGCTCGTCGACTGACAATGGCCCCAAAGCTTCCAAGGCTGTGGCTGCGGCGAAGGGTAAGGGAATGACTTCTTCGTCAGTCACAGCGCCTGAAGTTCACCCCGACGTTCACCCCGCTATTGCTGGTAAGGGTTTTTGGGACAGATCGTATCTTTTGAACAAAGATGGCTCTGTCGCTTGCTTTATGCATAAGCTTTTAATGCGTTCCTCGTTCTCGTCGAACGGTCCGCTTCACAAACTGGACCGCATGATGACCCTTTGAACGAGCCGCATAAGTCCCTCGGGGCCGAATTCGTATGAATTCCCCCTTTACACAGGACCGCATAAGCTCGTCCGGATTGGGCCGCGTGAGGCTCTGACCACCTCCTAACTTTGTTTCATTTTATCATTGATTCTTGCAGCAACCCTGCCGAAGGCTGAGGTTATTGTGAAGGAAGAGCTGCTCCCCCCTTTCAACCAAGAGTCATCGCTTGTTAAGGAGGAGGTAATACCAAAAATGGAGGAACAGAAAGGAAAGCCGGCGCCCGTTGCTGTAAAGGAGGAGCCTCAGTCTGACGGCGGTAGTACTGGAAGTTCTGACCTTCCTACTTCGGACGAGGATTTTGATCAAGTACATTCTTCATATGCAAAATGGTTAAGGAATTGGTATATGCGCCCTCGCAACTAGGATTCGCGGGCTCTCACAAATGTCCGTCTTTCGTCTTGATATTTCTGTCTGTCTTTAGCTGCAGTTTGTGTTTTGCTTCTTTTGGACATCAATGTGATCTTTTTCCTTCTTGTCTGAATGAAATAATAGAGAATTTTTCTGGCTTGCTTATGAGATGTAGTCATGTGGATGTAACTGATTTTGAACAGAATACATTCGCTCTGTTCTTTGCTTGTAGTAGTTGCCCCTAATGTGAGACTTTTTGTGGACCTATTATCCTTGCCGTACCCTGGTTTTGGATACGGATAATAAGTTGGGAGGGAACCAACATACTTACTCAGAGGTAATGAGGACATGGTAAATATGAAGGTTTCTTCGATGGAGCCTTCCCACTCAGAGGTAATAGGACGTGGTAGGAGTGGGCTCCATGAAGGGGTACATAGAACGACTCAGGTAATGAGGACATGGAAATTCTATGTAGAGGGGTGATTTATTTTTGGCGGAAGTGAGACGACTCAAAGGTAACATCGACGTGGTCGTTTTGGAAATTTTGTGGATCTGTTACCCTTTTTGTGCACTGAGAGTACGGATAGTGGATCATGAGGGAGGAGCTCTTTCAGAAGAATAAGTTCAGAGGCATGGTCATACATGACTTACTACCTAAAAGAGTGACCGGAATGTAAGTTCAGAGGCACCTGCGGGTACATAACTCAACAATCTGGAATATTTGGGGGAAGAATGTGAGTTCAATGGTACCGGGGGGTACATAACTCAATAATCTGGGATTTTGTGAATGCGAGTTCAGCGGTACTAGAGGGTACATAACTCAACAATCTGAGATTTTGCGAATGTGAGTTCAGCGGTACCGGAGGGTACATAACTCAACAATCTGGGAATTTGTGAATGTCGTTTAGACATAATATTTCTTCAGGAACTTGCCGTTGACGGGCAACATGAGCAAGTCTCCGTTTTGTTTTGCGAGCGGTAAGCACCGTTGGAGAATACAGCCTCAATGAAATGGACCGTCCCACTTAGGCTGGAATTTGTCGCGGTTTTGTGAGTCATAACCATCGGCCTCCGAACTGCCAGAACGAGATCGCCCACTTGGAATGTTCTGATTTTAACCTTTTTGTTGAAGGCTCCGGAGATGCGTGCTTGGTATAGCTCGATTCGTTGCCGAGCCAATAGAGCGCTTTTCATCTAAGGCCTCCAACTCTTGTAGTCGACGACGGTAGTTATCGTCCGTCGTCAATTGGTAAGTGAGAGTGACGCAGAGCGAGGGTATTTGAGTCTCCAATGGAAGAACTGCCTTATTCCGTACACCAGAGAGAATGGTGTGTTCCCAGTGGCCGTTCGGACTGTAGTACGGTACGCCCGTAAGCATTCACCAAGCTTCTCGTTCCAGTCGCGTTTGTTGGATGATACGAACTTTTTGAGTAACTTGATGATGGTTTTGTTGAATGCTTCTGCCAACCCATTTGCTGTCGGATTGTACGGCGTCGAAACCACATTCTGAATTCGGTATTTGTCGCAGAATCGATAGAAGGCGTGGCTTGCGAACTGCGGACTATTATCGTGGATGATCCTTCGGGGCAGTCCAAAGCGATAGATGACGTGATGCTTGAGGAAGCTGACCACGTTTGAAGTCTTTACTTCTGCAAGCGGAACAGCTTCCGCCCATTTGGAGAAGTAATCCGTGATTACGAGTATGAAGCGATGTCCTCAGGAAGAAGGTGGAGTGATCGGACCGATGATATCCATTCCCCATGCTTCGAATGGCCAGGACGCCACTGTCGGATGTAGAAATTCGGATGGATGGTGGATGAAGTCCATGTGGACTTGGCAGGATTTGTACTTTCTTGCATAGTCTATTGTATCTGCTACCATCGTGGGCCAGTAGTAGCCCATTCGGCGAAGACGGTCTTACAATTTTGGGCCAGGCTGATGGGCCCCGCAGACACCGTTATGAGCTTCGCGTACGACTTCTTTGGCTTCTGCGTTTGACAGACATTGAAGCAATAATCCATCATATGATCGGCGATACAGCATTTTTGTCTCTGTATCGTAGAAGAATCTGAGAGAACGCCTTCTGATAGAGGTAGCTTCCTTTGGGTTCTCGGGCAGGATGTCGTAGACTACGAAGTCTATGAATGGTTGTCTCCAGTCTGGTACTTCATCGATCGTCTGAGCGGAATAACTCGCCACGAATTGAACGTTGTTCTTGGGACAGACCAGTTCATGGCCTATCACGTCCACCAAATAATGAATATGGTTCGGCACTGCTAGGGAAGCGGCAAGGCCTGCTAGGGCATCGGCTTTGATATTTTGGAGTCTGGAGATGTGTTCGATGAAGAACCCTTCAAATGACGAGATGATGTTGATCGCTATTTGGTGATAGGGGATCATGTCTTCATGGCGGACTTCGTATGAACCCCGGATCTGATTGACGATTAACTGTGAATCGTCGTATGCTTCAAGATATTTTATCCCCAGCTCTCTTGCAAGCTGGAGGCCAATGACTAAAGCGTTGTACTCGGCCACATTGTTAGAGCAAGGTTTCGTGAAGGAGTAAGCGCGATTGATCACCAGTCCGGAAGGAGAAATCAGCACCACCCCGACTCCGACGACGATGTTGCCCTTGGATCCGGTCCTTGAAGCACCGTCGAAGAACATTCGCCATATATCATCGTGAGAGGTCGCATGCGAGTCGGCGATCTTATCTGGGATTTCTTCGTATATTCTGGCCGACTCCGAGCCTGGGTGGGCTGCTAAAAAGTCTGTTAGAGCTTGACCTTTAACAGCCTTTTGCGGGACGAAGATCATATGGTAGGGGGACAGTAATATTGCCCATGCAGCGAGGCAAGAGCTGAGTGCCCCTGGTTTAGTCATGAGGACTCTGAGGGGGTTGACTCGTGATATCACATGTATGGTTTGCCCTATGACGTAGTGTCGTATTTTTGAATGGCGAACACCAGGGCGAGGCATTCCTTCTCCACGGCGGTATATCGGTGCTCTGGCCCGATCATCATTCGGCTGAGGTAATATATAGCTTGCTTATGGCCTGCATCGTTGTTTTGTGCTAGCAGAGCACCGAAGGAATGCTCCATTGCTCGTACATAGAGCAGGAATGGTTTTCCAGCAACCGGGGCCACCAGGATTGAAGGGTTCGATAAATATTCTTTGATGCTGTCGAAGGCACGCTGGCATCTTCATCCTATACGAATGAGACGCCCTTCTTCATGAGATGGGTGAATGGTTGACATCGCCCAGAGATGTTGGAAATGAACCTCCTGATGTAAGCTAACCTTCCATGAAGGTCTCGGAGTTCTCTGAGATTTCTCGGAGGACTCATCTCCATGATTGCCTTTGTCTTCTCAGGGTCTACGTGGATACCCTGGGAGGTGATGATGAAACCCAAGAACTTTCCGCTGGATACGCCTAAGAAGGATTTCGTGGTGTTCATTTTCAAATTGTGCGCTCACATCAGGTCGAACACTGTCCTTAGATCATGCAGATGATCTTCCTTAGAGCGACTTTTGACGGCGATGTCGTCAACATAGCATTCCATTATTTTGCGCAAGTGGTCTCTAAAGATGATGCTCATAGCTCTCTGATAGGTTGTGCCAGCATTCTTTAGACCGAAAGGCATGACCGTGTAGCAGAACGTGCCTATTAGTGTTCGGAATGATGTATGCTTTTCATCGTCGGGAGACATCTTAATTTGGTTGTACCCTGAGAATCCATCCATGAATGACATGCGCTCGAAGCTGCAGGTGTTGTCGATCATAATGTCCGTGATAGGGAGAGGGAACTCATCCTTAGGACAAGCCTCATTCAGATTGTGAAAGTCGATGCAGATTCGAATCTTTCCACTCTTCTTGAAGACTAAACTATGTTAGCAACCCAGTCAGGATGCTGTTTCTCACGGATGAAGCCGCTGGCTATCAGCTTGTTTACCTCGGCTTCAATAGCATTCATGACGTCAGGACAGAACCGACGTTGCTGTTGCTTGACTGGCTTTGCGTCTGGACGGATGTTGAGTTTGTAAAGTGCAATCTTGGGGTTCAGTCCCGGCAAATCTTCGTAGCTCCAGGCGAACACGTCGATATATTCTCTGACGAGTTGTAGTAGTGATTCTCGCTCTTCGTCGGTCAGATTCTTACTGACGAAGATGGGCTTTGGAGAAGATTCATCACCTAGATTGACTTGTACAACCTCATCCTCGGTGGGAGGCTCTCTTTGTTCAAACCGCTTCTCCCACTGCACATCTAGTTGTTGTGTCCACGGCTCTAACTCGAGGAGTTCAGGAAAGTCTTCACCTTCTTCGTAAGCATCGGCGAATGCCATATTGACAGACAGGACTTGCCTGAAAACATCTCCGATGCTGATATCCGAATCAGAAGTTGGTGATCCGGTTGAGTGTGAATTCCAGTCGCATTCCTCATCTGAGCTTTCAGGGGTCGTTGCAGGCATAACATATCCCAGTCCGCATCGGGTCTTATTGTAGTAGTCCTGTGGTTTGCCAGCCGGGACCGGCGACTTTAAAGGTAATCGTCGACCAGTGACGTAGTTCAAACCTGGCATAGTCTCCAGATCATACCCCTATTTCTGCATAAGGTATTTGGATTGGGAGCTATATAGATAGAGAGGCAGTCTCCCGGCGTCCGATTCGAGATCGACTTCTTCTATGGTGAAGGGCTGTGGATTCTTCCGACCGAAGATGATTGGATGATCCCCTCCCTCGATTATGCGGTAAGCATCTTCCACGGGAGTGAGTTGATTTGCGGTATAAACATTTGTCACCTGTGTGTGTATGTGAGTGCCTATACCGTGTTCCATAGCATACATTGTACAAAGCTTATTAAGCTTGATGTAGTTCAAAGATAGCCCTTTATTGATGAAGTAAGGTATCTTTTCTAACGGTATTACATTATCTATGGATGGAACATCAGTATGAGCAGCCACATACTTGGCCAATTCTGGTTCTTCTTCGGCTACCCCCTATATAAATGAAGATTGAGAGAATGACTTGGGCAACTTGATCATCAGGGGTTTCGCTGGTGGAGCAGAACGTGGAGTCGTTGGCAAACTAGCAATCTCCAGTTTGGTACTCGATACTGGGCGGGGAGTGGTTGGCTCGCTAGAAGCCCCAGACTTTGCATCGGGCTGACGATTCTTTTTTGGAAGACGTATCGTCATTGGCTTGTCGGAGGGATTGAGCTTCTCCGTTTGTGGCTGGCCGACTCTAGGCAGTCTGATTGTCAGTGGCTCCATTGTGGGTCTTGGCGCTTGGCCGAACCTTGGCAGCCGTATCATCATTTGCCCCTCTTGTGCTGAGAGGCTGATTGCGTCCTTACGCAGAACGGCCGTAAGGGGTACGAACTTGCCGGGTTTGCGAGCTTAGAGGTGGATCGTCATAGGTTCTTCTGATCCTGTGGCCGTCTCAGTTCGAGTTTGCACATCTCCTTCACTAAGGTGCCTCTTCGACTTTTCGTATAAGCAGGAGTCTGAGTAGTAGGATTCGACCCCTTTGAAGGGATCGATGTCGGCAAATTCTGTCTTTACGAAGCCGTGTTTGTCGACATACTTGAAGCACTGGTGCAGCATGGAAGGCACGATCATGTAATCGTGTATCCAAGGGCACCCCAGGAGGATATTGTAGGAAGTGTCCGCATCTATGACGTAACAGGTCACTTCTGACTGAAGATCGCCAATTTGGCACTTCAAGCGAATCTTTCCAATCGGGTAGCTCCTGTCCAAATTGAAATCGCTGATGGCGGTGCTTGTTGGCATCAGGCGATGCATAGGAATGTGAAGATGATGTAACAGACCTTTCGGGATGATGCTTATGGAAGAACCAGGATCAATGTGCATCTGATCCACCTTTACGTCACCGATGTATCCAGTGTAGTATAACGGGCGATCATGCAGATTAGTTTTGATGAGCATATCATGCGGCATGAAGACAATGTTGGGCATCGCTCTTGTGCAAGTGCTGTCTTGGAGATTTGCAGGCGGGCTCTCTCCTGTGAGGTTGACCTGAGCCAGATATGCGTCGGCATTCTGGAGTGCATCGCTCAAAGCCGCGCGAACATCCTTGGAGAGTCTCAGGAGCTCGTATAATGACAATTTGGCCGGTGTGTTGGCCAATTGTGCCAAGATGTCAAAGTTGTAGGGCCTCTCTAGCCCATGAGATGCCTCTTTTCGGAGGGATTTGTCAAAGCGAGTCTCCTTCGGCCTAGGCTTGTCGGTCGTCGGAGGTTGAGAAGGTCCCGGAGCGTCAGTAGTAGCCGGCTGATGTTCTTCAGTCGAGTTATCTGGTGTAGGTTGGGATTAAGCACCAGACCGAGAGACGACAGCTGTGGCTTCTTCGACATCTGTCGAAATTGTGCGGCAGGATCTAACCTTTCTACTCTCCTTCTTGCCAAAGGGGAGTGGTGCGGGCTGAGTCACTTAAGGTACCAAGACTGGATGGACCCACATGACCTCCCCCCGTGACGTTGTAGCTCCCCTTCCCGAAAAATTTTGAAATATTTTTTTTGTTTTATTTATTTGATTTAAATGGGGATTTTACGATTTTTATTAATGATTATTTAGTTAATTATTACGGTAGATGACTCTAGCCATAGTTGAGTTTTGAAGTACTAGACGACTAAGATTTGTGGCACGGGAGATGTAGCAGTGTGCCTTGACTAGTGTACTAGCCATGCCCGGGGAAACCTAGCCATAGGGATGTCGTAACTAGGAAAACCAGGCCAAATTGTGACATGACCATTATAAATAGTTAATTATTCATTATTAATATTATTTGACGTTTAAGTGACCCGGTCGTACCGAACTAGTCAAATTGGACCCGAACTGAATCCAAACCCTGGTAGGCATGTAGTGGGACCAAGTACGACCTTGTAGACATGTTTGGTAAGTGTAAGTATTTGTATATATTTTCGGAATTGACAATTATTTTCTAAATATTGTTATAGGTAGATTATAGGTATTATAATTATTATTAAATAGGGCTTTACAGAATTTGTATGACCTTCTGGAGCCATATAAGTAGGGTGCATGTTACATCCATCAGAAACGAATTTTGGGCTATTTTAATTGTTATTAGAATTTTTATTTTAATATTACTTTGTTTTTATTAATGATAATGATTTATATTTATTAAATCATTTACTTTATAAATGATATGTATAAATATGTGTGTATAGATTATATATGGGAATGTGTGTATTTATAAATATTATATATGAGTGTATTGGTATGTATATTTAAAATAGAGTAAATATATATGTATGCGTATATGTGTAGGTATATATATGATAATATATAAATATATATATAATTGTGTGTGTATAAAAAATATATATATATATATATATATATATATATATATATATATATATATATATATATATATATATATATATATATATATATATATATATATATATATATATATATATATATAATTGTGTGTGTATAAAATATATATAAGTATTCGTGTGTGTATAAAATATATATATGTGCGTGTGCATGTGTATATAAATATATATGAATATATATGAAAATATATATTATGTATGTGTATAAATACATATAACTGTATATTACATATGTGTGTATATATATATATATATATATATATATATATATATATATATATATATATATATATATATATATATATTTTATAAAAAAATATATATATATATATATATATATATTTATATATATATATATATATATATATATATATATATATATATATATATATATATATATATATATATATATATATATATATATATATAATTTTATAAAATATATATATATATATATTATTTTATAATATATATATATATATATATATATATATATATATATGTAAAGGTATACGTGTATATATATGTATATGTGAATATACGTAGACGTATATGTGTATATCTATACGAATATATATATGTATATATAGATATTAATAAAGAAAAAAAAAAAGCCAAAGCCCATCTAGGCCAGCCCAGCCCGCCCAATATCAGCCCAGCTGAAACTTCAGCTGAGCAAAGCCAGCTCCCCACAGGGCCAGCCCAAGCCGAGCCCAGCTATTTTTCCCAAGCAATCCCCAAGCTGAAGGTAGCCCGACCCATCCCATGATTGCTCAGGCGCAACCGCACAGTGCACATATATAGAGAGCGCGATCGGGAGTATGAAAAACAAAACCCTAGTCTTCAATACAGAGCCGCGACCTTGTCAGCCACCTGGGCGGCCACCCACGGCCGCGCGCCGCCGTGTGGGTCGCCGGACGGCGGAAGAAACCGCGTGCAAGTCGACAACAGCATCAGGAGACACACCGCCAGGTACCTACCTTCGAAATCTCGTTTCTTCGCAAATACTCCATAAAAATCGATTCTGTAAAGTGTTGTAGGAAGCCTACATAACCCACTCCGATCCCTAACAAGTAGAGATTATAGATGGTTAATGAATCTCTCGAGAAATCGAGACGAATTCGACCCAAAAACCCCTGTTCAGGAACAGTAAGGATCAGTCCCAACCCGGTATTGGAAGGCAGATTGCCACCAATCTGAAGAGAATTTCTGAAATCCTATTAAACAGTTTTAGAGGCAACCTAAACAGCATGGAAACCATGTTATTACTTTTAATTTTAGTTTATTATATAGAGAGATAAATCAGTACAAACATGAGGAAAAAACGGTGAAAACCATTTTCAAAAACTAGAAAACCTTCCACACGACGTGCGTCCCGCCAAACCGGGCGACGTGGTTACGAACCGAAAGCATCGAAAGCTGCGTATCGGTTTCGTTATCGTGTGGGCTTTGACGGAATTCAAATTGGTCGCGTGTGCGCGACGAATTTGATACGTATCCGTCGAAATTCACCGTATCGTGCACTTTGCAAATTTCCCAATTACTTTGTGCACGCTAGTCAGATCGAGACGAAACTTGCGCCAACAGGACCGTATCATTTTTCTGGTCCTGTATGCCAAGTTTGATCCGATTCTGAGACAGTTGGTAAAATTGTCGTTTTGTGGGCCCTACGGTCCGACTCAACGGATGATTTTGTGCACGGCCTGTCGGAATCCAACTTTGGACGTACGGTTGGGTTCGTATCGATAAACTGGATCTGTAGACATATAGTTTGATGACTTTAGAGACCGTTGACTCTGGCACGATTTTCGGTACAAAGCGGGTTCAACGGCGGACACCATTTTTGCCCGAAATTATCGTTTTGCCCCTGTATCCAGAATTGGACTTAAGGACAGGCAATCCTAGCTAATTTGACTATTCTAAGAATGTTGGTAACGTTTATTTCAGCTTTCGGAGACAGTTGTGATGACTTGGACTTTCTGACTTGTTGATTGGTGATACATTGTTGGTTCTCCGTGCGACCTCCAGGCAAGTATACCTTGCCGAACATATACAGTATTTACATGGTTTCTCTTTTCTTATTGTAGTCCTTTTTATATTGTCACATGATTCCATATTGTGATTGATTCGTCCTTGATTGCTTTACTTGTTCTAGAATACGTACACGTATAGGATGTTTGACATTGCTAGAATATTTGTCTCTTTGTGTTACCCTTTTTTGTGATTGAGTTGTCAGTTTCTATATCTATCCTTGACCATTCTCGACTGGGAGTATCTTGCATTGTACTACAGTTGAGACATACTATAGATTGGGAGTATCTTGCATTGTACTACGACCTATAGCCGATTCTTCTACCTTGATATCACTTGATTGACTTGACTTGAGGCATACCATAGATTGGGAGTATCTTACATTGTACTACGACCTATAGCATATATTGATTGATTGATTGACTTGACTTACGACACTATAAATTGGGAGTATCTTGCATTGTACTACGATTTATAGGAGTCTACTTGACTTTGTATCCTTTAGGAGAGGAGATCGATATTAGAATTGGCTAATCTTGACTGGGATTATCTTGCATTGTATTACAGTCAAAATCTACTATAGATTGGGAGTATCTTGCATTGTACTACAAGCTATAGAGGTTAATCGATTGATTGGTAGCCAAGTCTAGTATTACATTTCTTCACGACTCGTCGTCCTTAGATGTTCTTCTTGCAGTATTTTTATCCTCCACACCTGTTATTTACTGTCATATTAGTAGGCTTGTTTTATGTATCTTGCTAGTCCTCTGAGGACCTGATGATCTCTTCAGGTAGCTGATTGTACGGAGTTAGTTAGCTGAGCATGTGGTAGTTGACTTCATCTACATGATTCAGGTATTTTGTTAGTGATATTGAGTTACTATCTTTCTCGTGCTTTTATGATATCCTGCTTATCAGCTTAGTTGTATAGACTCATATTATTCTTAGAGTCTAATCGAACAATATGCTAATGGGCTGCAGACCATGACCCATACTTGTTCATTCTTGCTTTATATGATTCTTGTGGATTGAGATATAGTTTAGATTAGACATGATACCATGACCTTGACAGCTTATACGTACTCGAGTCGGGCTGGAGTCCGCTCGATACGTAGCTGGCTTGCTCACGAGCTCGCGTCCGAAAACCGGGTGCGGGTCGTGACAAGTTTTTGTGGTGGCCCATGCAGGTCAGAGCATATCGTATCGGTTACGTAACTGTACTGATACGAGCCTGCGAACTTGACTAAACCCTTAGAAATCTCAATCCACTCTGCCTTGAAAATTCTCCTAGAAATTCTCCACGTCCTTGAAAACTCTATATTTGCTCTCAATTATACTTCCTTGCTTCCTGTGCCATTGATTCTCGTCCCTTTTATTTCGGGGTGACGAATGATCGTGCTATCTAAGATTTATCAGAAATTCTTAATTTATAGTATAATATTGCTTGACTATTAAATATTGGTTGTTTATATATATGAGGGATTATAGGTACCATATGTCCTAGATAGTCTTGGTAGAATTTTTAGTCACTAATTAGAAGATTATATGATTTTAGTGACCTGTGTTTCAAGGGAGTAGTGTGACCAAAGGTGGGTAGAAGTCCTCAAATATTCTTGGTTATAAAATATTTGTGAGAAATTAAATTTGAGGAGATTAAGGTTAAGGTAGACTTTCTTCTTGAATTTTAAGAATAGTTACGAATTAGAATTTCGAGGACGAAATTATTTTTAAGGTGGGTAGATTTGTAGCTCCCCTTCCCAGAAAATTTTAAATATTTTTTTTGTTTTATTTATTTGATTTAAATGGGGATTTTACGATTTTTATAAATGATTATTTAGTTAATTATTACGGTAGATGACTCTAGCCATAGTTGAGTTTTGAAGTACTAGACGACTAGGATTTGTGGCACGGGAGATGTAGCAGTGTGCCTTGACTAGTGTACTAGCCATGCCCGAGGAAACCTAGCCATAGGGATGTCGTAACTAGGAAAACCAGGCCAAGTTGTGACATGACCATTATAAATAGTTAATTATTTATTATTAATATTCTTTGACGTTTAAGTGACCCGGTCGTACCGAACTAGTCAAATTGGACCCGAACTGAATCCAAGCCCAGGTAGGCATGTAGTGGGACCAAGTACGACCTTGTAGACATGTTTGGTAAGTGTAAGTATTTTGTATATATTTTCGGAATTGACAATTATTTTCTAAATATTGTTATAGGTAGATTATAAGTATTATTATTATTATTAAATAGGGCTTTACAGAATTTGTATGGCCTTCTGGAGCCATATAAGTAGGGTGCATGTTACATCCATGAGAAACGAGTTTTGGGCTATTTTAATTGTTATTAGGATTTTTATTTTAATATTACTTTGTTTTTATTAATGATAATGATTTATATTTATTAAATCATTTACTTTATAAATGATATGTATAAATATGTGTGTATAGATTATATATGGGAATGTGTGTATTTATAAATATTATATATGAGTGTATTGGTATGTATATTTAAAATAGAGTAAATATATATGTATGCGTATATGTGTAGGTATATATATGATTATATATAAATATATATATATATATATATATATATATATATATATATATATATATATATATAATTGTGTGTGTATAAAATATATATAAGTATTCGTGTGTGTATAAAATATATATATGTGCGTGTGCATGTGTATATAAATATATATGAATATATATTGTAACGCCCCAGTCCCAAAATACGTAGGACTAGAACGTAATCATGCCAGCTGTATACATACGAAGTATATGGACCCTCGTATATATAAATAAGCTGTAAAATGCAGTAACCAAGGTACTAAATCTCATCCACAAAGATAAATAACGGTATAAAAGCAACTTAGAATTTGTCATGTATACAATCGTTGGACAGAGACAAATCCACTACCAACAAGTAAGAAAAATACATGAAAAATACAATGAGTTTGGCGGGCGAAGCGAAGACGAGCAAAGTGCGATCATCCTCGAAGAGATAGTGACGATCATGGCCACGGCTAGAACACCTGCGAAACACAAGAACACACACCTGGTGAGATAACCAGGTCCTCAGAGGGACGTAACAAGATACAATAACATGTCATATAAATACTGAATATAAAACATGCCACAATCAAAGAAAGTGACAAGACACAAATAAGGTAAACTAACCGAACTAAAGTGAACATGCAGTTTGAGAAACAATCCTTCGATGCATGAGCCCTGGCTGTAAATGGGATCGGCATAGTCCCCATATAGGGCACCAGGGGCCTACGTCCGTAACGTCCGAAGATCGTCAGAGGGCATCACGTGCAAGGGGCTACGTCCATAACGCTCTGGAAAACGTCAGAGGGCACCTGGAGCCTGCATCTCCGGCGGAGCGCACAGGTAATAAGGGAAGTGCATAGAAGCCCATACGTCAGGTAATGTTCTCCCCACCCAATGTACTTGTTAAGTCGCATCCACGACCATGTACCTCTACTATCTGTTAAGTCTCCTAACACGCCTCTATTAGCAGTTAGCCCTAACGCATGCGCATGGGGGATCAGCCCACACGCAAGAACCTCTATATGCTACTCATCTCACACATCCTCGTGGTACAACGGTGTCAAGGTATATGCAATACACTACAACGGTGGTCTCTTAACTCTAAGTCCATATGCAATCAAAGGGTAAATAACAAAGTACATCTAATATCACTGAGCAGGCAGTAAATCAAGAACTAGAAATAGATGAACAGTGATATGTAATAAAATGCAAACTAAAAATAAACAGTATAATGGCAAGGTATCTTGCCTGAGGAGTCGCCTGGTGTGGTGCAAAAATTCGACAAGTCATGTCTGTCCAGTAGCCATGTTCGATGAGTAAGGGTACGAATCCACAAAAAAATAGGAAGCATGATTTAGTCACGATTAATGGTGGTAGTCGAGAAAAATTTGCGTAGAGAGTTACGTACCATATTTTTGGAAAGTATTTATAATACCAGAAACTACCCTTATTAGTAAAAATAGATTTTTTAGACTAATACTCTAGAAAATAAAAACTCGTTTTTAAGCAAATATTATAGTTTTGTAAAAATAATTTATAGAGAAAAACTAGTAGTTAAAAGTAATAATTATTTGTAATATATACAGATTTTGTAGAAAGCCAATCTTTTCTTAGTCAAAATTATTTTAATAAATTTTTAGAAAAATATTGTCGAATAAAATAGATTAATATAATATAATACTCCAAAAATAAAGTCATAATCCAAACAAAATACTAATAATATAATAATATATTAAATAAACTAATCACAATTTTAATACTTAATGATAATAATTATTATAAAACCTAAAATTATTCACCACTTCCCTTTTTACTAAATATAATGATAATAATATTAATAATAATAATAATAACAATAATTACTTATATTAATAAAACTAATAAAACTTTAACCTTTCCTACCCAAATGTCACGAGAGAGAGAGAGAAAGAAGAAAAGAAAATTGGGTTTTCTCACCTTCGCTCGGCGGCGGAGCACTCGGCGGCCAGCGCCGGGTCGGCGCGCTGGACGGAGCAGCGTCGACGCTGGGGGGGGCGCTGCCCTGGAGGCGGCTACGCGGTGGGTTCGTGGCGGGCGGCCACCAACGGCGGCGGCGCTCTCCAGAAGGCCAGGCGGGTCCAGATCGGCGAGCGCGGCGGGTTTCAGACGCCGGGGCGGCGGAGGAACGACGTGGATGGGCGCCGTCGGGGCTGTGGCGGACGGAAGTGGGCGCTGGAGAGTTGGGCACCGACGGTGGAGGAGGCCGCGACGGTCGGCGGCTGCTAGTTGGGGGAGTTTCCAACGCTCTCGAGGCGGCGGTTGCGCCACGCCGAGGTGGAGGGGGCGGAACACGGGGTTGAAGCGAAGGCGGCGCTGCCACTTAGGAGCAGACGGCAGTTTCGGAAGGGAATAGCGGAGGTGCGGCGATCGAAGTGGGTTTTCCGGCCCTGGCTTGTCGGCGGAAGGAGCGGCTGGTGTCGACGGACGGAGGAAGCCCTCGGCGCGGTGGCGGCGCGCGAGGCTGTCGTCGGGCTCGAGGTTAGCATTTCTCCCCCTTCTACTTCCTGGATGATGGTGGTGTTGATGGTTGTGGGTTCGGTGGCAAGATGGAGATGGAGGACAGAGGCTGTCCGACATGGCAGAGGAGTAGGGTTCTCCGACGATGATTGGTTGTCGAGTCGATGAGCGGGGATATTGTGATGCAGGGGTTTATAGGAGTTTTGGTCGCAAGGGCTGGGAACGACGGCGATGCGAAAATTAGGATTAGGTTTTGGCATGTCGGGTTGTGTCCTGCGTGACACGGAAGAGTGTAGATGTCCGGGGTTGTCGGACACGAGGAGAACCATGTATGTGTACTAGAAGAATATAGTGGATATGATCTGGACACGGACACGATACACAATGGGGTGGAAATTGTGGAAATTGCTGGAGGAGTACCTCTCCTTTTATAGGAGGTGGGAATACCCAGTTAGATAAACATTAGCATTTATTTAAATCCTAATTAGATAAATCATCTTGTAATTAAATAGATTTAAAGCCAATTCAAATCAAATTCAAATCCAAATTAATTCTATACTTAATTTAAAATAGTTTAAAATAGGGTCAATAAAATCTTTTGCAATTTAATTTACCATATTTAATCAAATATTGCATAAAATAAGATCTCAAATATTATTTTCATAGTTAAATAAATATGGAAATAATTAATTTCGAAAATCACTATAAATACTTAAATATTTACATTATAAAAATAGCTTTTGTAAATGACAAAATAGATTAATAACAAATTTTACATTTCGCAAAATATTAAACCAAAATTTTCAAACCACCATTTATTTGTAAACGATGAATAAAATAACCTTTTTATACGAAATAAAAATATTTATAAAATTTATAATAAAATATTTTTCTAACATATGTACCTTGACACATATTCGCACTCGTCGAGCATTTACAAAAATAAAATTTTGTGCGCGACGTAAAATACGACTACGCGACGTACAATACAAAATTTAAATCAGTACCAAAATTTAAATTAAATAAAAATATATAATAGTAGAAATTTAGGGGTTTTACATCCTACCCAACTTAAAAGAATTTCGTCCTCGAAATTTAGGAAAACTTAGGGTAGGTAAGGCGAAGGGGATGAAAAGTGTTTATTCGAATAGATGTATGGGGTCACGAGAATACAAACGAAATATTCGTTGAGGATGCGAGTGACATTTTAATGGCAATGAGTCATTCGATTGACTAGAACAAAATTCTGATGATTTTAGATTTTGATCATGACAATCAATCAGTGTCTAGCTCGATCAATCTTAACATTTACCTTAAAAGGGCAACCTCATAAGTAGGTAATAAACTCCTTAATTCTTGACATCATCAATATTCGTATAATCTCTCTTATCATAACTCGTTTTTCCAAAAAATTTACTTTCGTACCACGTTCTTAAAATTATAACAAAACAATTTCGATCATAATTGTACTCTGTCCCTATATCTCGTCCTAGAATTTCAATAGTCTCAAATTTGGAATCCATAAATCTCCCAAGTTATAATCCCTCCAAAAATTAAAATTCTAGACCTTCAACCAATTTGTCTCAAGTGAAAGTTAAAATCTCCTTACTACGATTTGTACTTGTTGGTCAACGCATTCATGGGTATCAAAATTCGTCTTCAATGATAAATCTCGAAAACTATTCGTATACCTTCATAACTCAATCTTCTATCATCATAATTGCAAATTTCCTAAAATATTTATTGGTCTCTCTCAAAAATTTGAATTCAACAATATCAGTTTCTTGATGGTAGAAATAAAACTCATCTTAACCTCATAGTCATAATCATCTTAGAACCTTAATCAAGAATATAGAGGTTTCTTTCCTCAACAATTGGTCAAGCTATATCATCATAACACTCTATGCTATTGATGGCAACGTCAACAATGTCCTTATCAAAAATTTGCATCCATAAATTTAATATATAAATTTGGATTCTTAACCACCAACACTTTAGAAGATTATTCACTCGATATTGAGTTACCGCAAAACCAGCCTTTGAAATTCGAGAAGTCTATTGACTCTGGAGTATTTCATCAAAACACCGTATATCATTCCTTATTTCATATATTTGGATTTATCGCATACTTATTTATGTCCCATCTACACCTCGTAATCTTGTAATTGTCTTAACCACTATATTATTTATCCATGTTGTAGGGTTCTCCAATCTAACCTCTACTAACCCAAGATTGTCATGATCAAATTTCATTTTGCATAATGGAATCATACGAGGAACAAGGTTGCATAAACAATAGAAAAATCATAGTGAAATATGAGAAAGCAATTTAATTGGAAGGGAGAAAAGTAAGTGTTGCTAATATTGCATGAAGAGTAAAAAGGTGTTATGGGTCTAAGTAAGTCAAGGTAATACAAGAAAATAAAACACAAGGTTAAGCATATAACGGATTTAAATGCAATATTAAGCAGTCAAGATAAACGCAAGGTTAAGCATTTAACGGATTTAGTAGATCGTAATCGGGCCGAAGATTTGAGTCGTGATTGAGTCCAAATATATAGTCAAAAGTATATCGGTACCATGGTATAGGTCATAGTTGAGTCTTTATGGCCCAAAAGTCGTACCATAAAAATAGAGCACAAGGGGACATGATATACCTACATGAAGGTGAGCTCGTCTAGGTCTTGTATGTGAAATTGGTTGGAAGGAGAAGTCTAGTGTTGTGCTTCAAATATCAAAGTCACGATAGGGAACGCCAATTGATCAAAATAGAAAGTGGGTTTTCATAACGTACTAATTAATGCACAATATAAAAGGTTAAAGCACGAAATAAAGGTAATTTATGAAATCTCGTAGATCAAGGTAAAATAAGTTAGAGACACCGTTTCTAGAGAGAAAATGGTCTCATGGACAAGGGTATGGTTAAGGGAATGACCCTAATCATTTCTAAGTTCCAAACAATTAGATGGTCACGAATAAAGATCTAACTTGGAGGGAAGGTCGAGTGAGTCAAAGATATGTTCATCGGTTTAGTCGATGACTTGTGTATATGCACTATCATAGTCATAGGTGGCACGGCAATCTAATGTGGAATACTTCTATCTCACTAGGGTGACCTTACTTGTTTCTTGGTCCTTCACCAATATATGTTCTAAACTAAAATTTCAAGTCCCTCGAAAGTTTCTCAATAAAATTTCCAAGATATTCCACCGGATTTCCTGATCATCTTAGGCTGTCAAGTTTAATCCAATTTAAATTTCTAATCAATCTCAAAACAACCCTTGTATATCGCGAATCGAATAATAACTTCTTCTTCTTCCCTTTTTTTTTCCAAACCTTAAACTCAATCTTTAAATAAGTTTACCAGCCGACTTTCATACTACAAAATGGAACATTTAAAATAACCCTCAATTTAATTCTATATCCTTCAAATGTGTATATCTAGCTTCCAATAAGTCTCAACTACTCTTCAAAAGTAATTCTCCCTTTTTTTCCAAAATTTAAATATCCATAATCAAGGTTTTAAACTCGAAATCTAAATAACTTTATATATCATAGATCATATGAGCAAAATTAAAAAAAAAATTTCCTTCAAGTCGATTTCATATCTTCCAAAAATATTTCAAACAAAACTTTTATCATTACCTCTTCAAGCTCAAAATTAATACTTATAATTCGTAATTCGTAGAATCAATTTAAATCCTCAAGCCCTCTAATAAACCGTAAATCATAAACCCTTCATATTCTCTAGTCGTTACAAAATCATAACTTATAATTTAAAACACTTTAATAAATTCGAGATAAACTTTAACATATTAAATCCCAACTAAATCGTAATCATGGGTCACAATTTAAAAATGTTACTCAATTCGGTTTCATATCCCAAATAAATTATAAACTATTTCGCTATTTCCAAAATCATAATTCATAAAAATTGTTTTCTGTCCTCTTGTGTATACCACCTTATAATGGCAAAATAAAATTTCCAACTATCCATTGAAGGCGGTAATATGCTACTACCCAACTTAAAATTAACTAAACCTTAAAATCATACTTTCTAGAAAAATAAATTCCTTTATAACTCAAATAAAATTCCAATGCATATTAATTGCCAAATGCAATCCATCTAGCCATGTGTTTAACCTATGGGCATATACTAGTGTAGTCATCTTACTAAATACGAAACTAAGAATTTACGGTAGAAGGAGTCAAGCAAGATGCAAATCAAGGAGGTCGAACAAGAGTTCGGAATTTGAAATTAAGAAAGGATGTCAAGTAGGTGGATGAGATTCTAAACTCTAATCCTATATTGCAGGCCTGTTCGGTATAGTCATGTAACCGAAACGGCAAACTTGACCTGCATGGGCCACCACAAAAACATGTAACGCCCCAGTCCCAAAATACGTAGGACTAGAACGTAATCATGCCAGCTGTATACATACGAAGTATATGGACCCTCGTATATATACATAAGCTGTAAAATGCAGTAACCAAGGTACTAAATCTCATCCACAAAGATAAATAACGGTATAAAAGCAACTTAGAATTTGTCATGTATACAATCGTTGGATGGAGACAAATCCACTACCAACAAGTAAGAAAAATACATGAAAAATACAATGAGTTTGGCGGGCGAAGCGAAGACGAGCAAAGTGCGATCATCCTCGAAGAGATAGTGATGATCATGGCCACGGCTAGAACACCTGCGAAACACAAGAACACACACCTGGCGAGATAATCAGGTCCTCAGAGGGACGTAACAAGATACAATAACATGCCATATAAATACTGAATATAAAATATGCCACAATCAAAGAAAGTGACAAGACACAAATAAGGTAAACTAACCGAACTAAAGTGAACATGCAGTTTGAGAAACAATCCTTCGACGCATAAGCCCTGGCTGTAAATAGGATCGGCATAGTCCCCATATAGGGCACCAGGGGCCTACGTCCGTAACGTCCGAAGATCGTCAGAGGGCATCACGTGCAAGGGGCTACGTCCATAACGCTCTGGAAAACGTCAGATGGCACCTGGAGCCTGCGTCTCCGGCGGAGCGCACAGGTAATAAGGGAAGTGCATAGAAGCCCATACGTCAGGTAATGTTCTCCCCACCCAATGTACCTGTTAAGTCGCATCTACGACCATGTACCTCTACTATCTGCTAAGTCTCCTAACACGCCTCTATTAGCAGTTAGCCCTAACGCATGCGCATGGGAGATCAGTCCACACGCAAGAACCTCTACATGCTACTCATCTCACACATCCTCGTGGTACAACGGTGTCAAGGTATATGCAATACACTACAACGGTGGTCTCTTAACTCTAAGTCCATATGCAATCAAAGGGTAAATAACAAAGTACATCTAATATCACTGAGCAGGCAGTAAATCAAGAACTAGAAATAGATGAACAGTGATATGTAATAAAATGTAACTAAAAATAAACAGTATAATGGCAAGGTATCTTGCCTGAGGTGTCGCCTGGTGTGGTGCAAAAATCCGACAAGTCATGTCTGTCCAGTAGCCATGTTCGATGAGTAAGGGTACGAATCCACAAGAAAATAGGAAGCATGATTTAGTCACGATTAATGGTGGTAGTCAAGAAAAATTTGCGTGGAGAGTTACGTACCATATTTTTAGAAAGTATTTATAATACCAGAAACTACCCTTATTAGTAAAAATAGATTTTTTAGACTAATACTCTAGAAAATAAAAACTCGTTTTTAAGCAAATATTATAGTTTTGTAAAAATAATTTATAGAGAAAAACTAGTAGTTAAAAGTAATAATTATTTGTAATATATACAGATTTTGTAGAAAGCCAATCTTTCCTTAGTCAAAATTATTTTAATAAATTTTTAGAAAAATATTATCGAATAAAATAGATTAATATAATATAATACTCCAAAAATAAAGTCATAATCCAAACAAAATACTAATAATATAATAATATATTAATTAAACTAATCACAATATTAATACTTAATGATAATAATTATTATAAAACCTAAAATTATTCACCACTTCCCTTTTTACTAAATATAATGATAATAATATTATTAATAATAATAATAACAATAATTACTTATATTAATAAAACTAATAAAACTTTAACCTTCCCTACCCAAATGTCACGAGAGAGAGAGAAAGAAGAAAAGAAAATTGGGTTTTCTCACCTTCGCTCGGCGGCGGAGCACTCGGCGGCCAGCGCCGGGTCGGCGCGCTGGGCGGAGCAGCGTCGACGTCGGGGGTGCGCTGCCCTGGAGGCGGCTGCACGGTGGGTTCGTGGCGGGCGGCCACCAGCGGCGGCGGCGCTCTCCAGAAGGCCAGGCGGGTCCAGATCGGCGAGCGCGGCGGGTTTCAGACGCCGGGGCGGCGGAGGAACGGCGTGGATGGGCGCCGTTGGGGCTGTGGCGGACGGGAGTGGGTGCTGGAGAGTTGGGGACCGACGGTGGAGGAGGCCGCGGCGGTCGGCGGCTGCTAGTTGGGGGAGTTCCCGACGCTCTAGAGGCGGCGGTTGCGCCACGCCGAGGTGGAGGGGGCGCAGCACGGGGTTGAAGCGAAGGCGGCGCTGCCACTTGGGAGCAGACGACGGTTTCGGAGGGGAATAGCGGAGGTACGGCGATCGAATGGGGTTTTCTGGCCCTGGCTTGTCGGCGGGAGGAGCGGCTGGTGTCGGCGGACGGTGGAAGCCCTCGGCGCGGTGGCGGCGCGCGAGGCTGTCGTCGGGCTCGAGGTTAGCATTTCTTCCCCTTCTACTTCCTGGATGATGGTGGTGGTGATGGTTGTGGGTTCGGTGGCAAGATGGAGACGGAGGACAGAGGCTGTCCGACATGGCAGAGGAGTAGGGTTCTCCGGCGATGATTGGTTATCGAGTCGATGAGCGGGAATATTGTGATGCAGGGGTTTATGGGAGTTTTTGTCGCAAGGGCTGGGAACGGTGGCGATGCGGAAATTAGGATTAGGTTTTGGCGTGTCGGGTTGTGTCCTGCGTGACACGGAAGAGTGTAGATGTCCGGGGTTGTCGGACACGAGGAGAACCATGTATGTGTACTAGAAGAATATAGTGGATATGATCTGGACACGGACACGATACACAATGGGGTGGAAATTGTAGAAATTGCTGGAGGAGTACCTCTCCTTTTATAGGAGGTGGGAATACCCAGTTAGATAAACATTAGGATTTATTTAAATCCTAATTAGATAAATCATCTTGTAATTAAATAGATTTAAAGCCAATTCAAATCAAATTCAAATCCAAATTAATTCTATACTTAATTTAAAATAGTTTAAAATAGAGTCAATAAAATCTTTTGCAATTTAATTTACCATATTTATTCAAATATTGCATAAAACAAGATCTCAAATATTATTTTCATAGTTAAATAAATATAGAAATAATTAATTTCGAAAATCACTATAAATACTTAAATATTTACATTATAAAAATAGCTTTTGTAAATGACAAAATAGATTAATAACAAATTTTACATTTCGTAAAATATTAAACCAAAATTTTTAAACCACCATTTATTTGTAAACAATGAATAAAATAACCTTTTTATACGAAATAAAAATATTTATAAAATTTATAATAAAATATTTTTCTAACATATGTACCTTGACACATATTCGCACTCGTCGAGCATTTACAAAAATAAAATTTTGTGCGCGACGTAAAATACGACTACGCGACGTACAATACAAAATTTAAATCAGTACCAAAATTTAAATTAAATAAAAAATATAATAGTAGAAATTTAGGGGTTTTACATATATATGAAAATATATATTATGTATGTGTATAAATACATATAACTGTATATTACATATGTGTGTATGTTCATGTATATATATATATATAATATATATATATATATATATATATATATATATATATATATATATATATATATATATATATATATATAAAGGTATACGTGTATATATATGTATATATGAATATACGTAGACGTATATGTGTATATCTATACGAATATATATATGTATATATAGATATTAATAAAAAAAGAAAAAAAAAGCCAAAGCCCATCCAGGCCAGCCCAGACCGCCCAATATCAGCCCAGCTGAAACTTCAGCTGAGCAAAGCCAACTCCCCACAGGGCCAGCCCAAGCCGAGCCCAGCTATTTTTCCCAAGCAATCCTCAAGCTGAAGGTAGCCCGACCCATCCCCTGATTGCTCAGGCGCAACCGCACAGTGCACATATATAGAGAGCGCGATCGGGAGCAGGAAAAACAAAACCCTAGTCTTCAATACAGAGCCGTGACCTTGCCAGCCACCTGGGCGGACACCCACGACCGCGCGCCGCAGTGTGGGTCGCCTGACAGCGGAAGAAACCGCGACAAACCGTGCGCAAGTCGACAGCAGCATCAGGAGACACACCGCCAGGTACATACCTTCGAAATCTCGTTTCTTCGCAAATACTCCATGAAAATCGATTCTGTAAAGTGTTGTAGGAAGCCTACATAATCCACTCTGATCCCAAACAAGTAGAGTTTATAGATGGTTAATGAATCTCTCGGGAAATCGAGACGAATTCGACCCAAAAACCCATGTTCAGGAACAGTAAGGATCAGTCCCAACCCGCTATTGGAAGGCAGATTGCCACCAATCTGAAGAGAATTTTCGAAATCCTGTTAAACAGTTTTACAGGCAACCTAAATAGCATGGAAACCATGTTATTACTTTTAATTTTAGTTTATTATATAGAGAGATAAATCAGTACAAACATGAGGAAAAAACTGTGAAAACCATTTTCAAAAACTAGAAAAACCTTCCACACGACGTGCGTCCCGCCAAACCGGGCGACGTAGTCGCGAACTGAAAGCATCAAAAGCTGCGTATCGGCTTCGTGGTCGTGTGGGCTTTGACGGAATTCAAATTGATCGCGTGTGCGCGACAAATTTGATGCGTATCCATTAAAATTCACCGTATCGTGCACTTTGTAAATTTTCTAATTACTTTGTGCACGCTCGTCAGATCGAGATGAAACTTGCGCCAACAGGACCGAATCATTTTTCTGGTCCTGTATGCCAAGTTTGGTCCGATTTTGAGACAGTTGGTAAAATCGCCGTTTTGCGGGCCCCACGGTCCGACTCAACGGGTGATTTTGTGCACGGCCCGCCGGAATCCAACTTTGGACGTACGGTTGGGTTCGTATCAAAAAACTGGATCCGTAGACATATAGTTTGACGACTTTAGAGATCGTTGACTCTGGCACGATTTTCGGTGCAAAGCGGGTCCAACGGCGGACACAGTTTTTGTCCGAAATTACCATTTTGCCCCTGTGTCCAGAATTGGACTTAAGGACAGGCAATCCTAGCTAATTTGACTATTCTAAGAATGTTGGTAACGTTTATTTCAGCTTTCGGAGACAGTTGTGATGACTTGGACTTTCTGACTTGTTGATTGGCGATACATTGTTGGTTCTTCGTGCGACCTCCAGGCAAGTATACCTTGCCGAACATATACAGTATTTACATGGTTTCTCTTTCCTTATTGTAGTCCTTTTTATATTGTCACATGATTCCATATTGTGATTGATTCGTCCTTGATTGCTTTACTTGTTCTAGAATACGTGCACGTATAGGATGTTTGACATTGCTAGAATATTGGTCTCTTTGTGTTACCCTTTTTTTTTGTGATTGAGTTGTCAGTTTCTATATTTGTCCTTGACCATTCTCGACTGGGAGTATCTTGTATTGTACTACAGTTGAGACATACTATAGATTGGGAGTATCTTGTATTGTACTACGACCTATAGCCGATTCTTCTACCTTGATATCACTTGATTGACTTGAATCGAGGCATGCCATAGATTGGGAGTATCTTACATTGTACTACGACCTATAGCATATATTGATTGATTGATTGACTTGACTTGCGACACTACAAATTGGGAGTATCTTGCATTATACTACGATTTATAGGAGTCTACTTGACTTTGTATCCTTTAGGAGAGGAGATCGATATTAGAATTGGCTAATCTTGACTGGGATTATCTTGCATTGTTTTACAGTCAAAATCTACTATAGATTGGGAGTATCTTGTATTGTACTACAAGCTATAGAGGTTAATCGATTGATTGGTAGCCAAGTCTAGTATTACATTTCCTCCCGACTCGTCATCCTTAGATGTTCTTCTTGCAGTATTTTTATCCTCCACACCTGTTATTTACTGTCATATTAGTTGGCATGTTTTATGTATCTTGCTAGTCCTCTGAGGACCCGATGATCTCTTCAGGTAGCTGATTGCACGGAGTTAGTTAGCTGAGCATGTGGTAGTTGACTTCATCTGCATGATTCAGGTATTTTGTTAGTGATATTGAGTTACTATCTTTCTCGTGCTTTTATGATATCCTGCTTATCAGCTTAGTTGTATAGACTCATATTATTCTTAGAGTCTAATCGAACAATATGCTAATGGGATGCAGACCATGACCCATACTTGTTCATTCTTGCTTTATATGATTCTTGTGGATTGAGATATAGTTTGGATTAGACATGATACCATGACCTTGACAGCTTATACGTACTCGAGTCAGGCTGGAGTCCGCTCAATACGTAGCTGGCTTGCTCACGAGCTCGCGTCCGAAAATCGGGTGCGGATCGTGATAGACGTGGTGAGGGGTACCAGACCAGTAGCCTGATCTCGAGGAGGTGGAAGATTAGCAACCTCCATTGTTGCCGGAGGGATGGGTACCACGCCGTCTTGAGTCTCTGTCGGAGGGAAGCTGCCAAACTGTACGGACACCATGTTGGCTGCCACGGTTACCTCCTCGAAATCAATGGTCAGAGCCTTCGAATCGATGAGATGTTGGATGTATCGCTTCAGTTGGTAGCAGTCGTGTGTAGCATGGTGGACGTAGCGGTGGTAATGGCAGTACTTTGGGCTCTCCATTTCTGCCGGCCGAGGTTCCCGTCTTGGCGGAGGGAGCTGAATTCTATCTTCTTGTATGAGCATGTCCAAGATGGGCTTGACATGGCCGTCTTCGAAGGAGTAGGTCATTTGTGGCCATTGCTTGTCTGCCGATTTTGACTTAGGTTTCTGGGCTGTATCGGCCACCATAGCATGCTTGCCCTTGTTGTCCCGATTGTTGGAGGAGTTACCACCATTGTTGTTGTTGGTATTAGGGCGCTTGCCCTTGTCCTCTCCCTCCGAGATGTACAATCCCAGTTGGCAAGCCTTCTTCAACCTGTATTCGACGCTAGTGGCACTGATGATGAACGTCTTCCAGTCCTTGAATTGACTTTCACCCATCCAGAGGCTGATTGTTGGGAGCAGTCTCTTTTGGCAAATTTCAATCAAGGAGGAATCCGGATTATCCGATGGCAACTTCATTACGGTTTGGCGAAATCGCTCAATATAGTTCCTTGTCAGCTCTTTCTTCCCTTGAACGACGTCCATAAGGGTGGACATTGTGACGTCCTATCCTACTTCGTAGAATCTCTCCAAGAACATGCGCTTGAAGCTGGCGAAGGAGTGGATGCAGTTGTCTGGCAGGTTGCAGTACCAGTCGAAGGCGATCCCTTCCAATGCCCCGATGAATAATCGTGTAAGGATGGCATCATCATGGGGCAGATGGTCGGTGGTGACCTCGAAGTAAGTGATGTAGCGACTTGCGAAGGTCTTGCCATCATAGGGATTGATGTTGAACGGCTTATATCTTGGTGGAAAAGGGACATCCCTCCATGTAGCAGGATATGGTTACCGTATTCTAAGATCTTGAGAGGCTTCTCGAGCGTGAAACATGGCTCGGAGCTCCTGGACCTCTCTTCTAGCTTCCCTGGCCTCATCCGTAGCGGTAGGAGCTGACATTTCAGGAGGATTATTGCCCGGGTTTGGTGCCGCTGAGTTCGAGTCCACATTGACCGTGGGACCCAAGTTTGTTTGGCCAGGCGTCCCTCCCTGCAGAGTAGGGAGAGCTGCTTTGATCTTGTCCACCGATTTGACCAAAGTGTACAGTATGGCCTCCAGAGTGTCGATACGTTGGTGATCACTGGGGCCATATTGATCGTTGCTTGTCACGAACGCCGTCCTTACGTGAGTAGAGATGGAAGGGACGGTGGATGACGTACCCTCTGAATCATATCCTTGTACAGAGAAGTCATCGGGGTATATGGGAATGTTCTCATCTGGTTCGGACTCAGAAGGGATAGTACCTCTAGCTTCAGAGCTTGCTTCATCTTGAGAGTCGTGGACGTCCTCGGGGACGTCGGCACCTGCTGTATCTGATGGAAGAGTTGTTTCCCCGGGCTCGTCTTCTGCGAACATCGGATTGTCATGGATGTTCAAAGGAGTGCTACCCCCAGTTCCAGCAACCCCCAGTGATGTGGATGATGAATCTCCTACTGTAGCAGATTTTGTCTTTGAACGGGTACCTTAGAAAACTCCGGTGGTAGACAGCCGTTTAGATGACAGTTCTTAGTCATAGTGGTTGAAATCTTCGGGCTGGAAACGTTTATCTTCTTCCCTCTCCCATCGGTGGGGATTTTCTGAGTAGAGTTGCAGGAGACAACGGAAGACGCCTCATCCCCTGAGCTCGGCTATTGTAATCTTTGGAAGACGGACTGCCGGTCTTCTCATACCGTCGCGTTGTTGCAACAGCAGTTGACAATGACTTGGGTGCAGTGACGTCCGTGGGAGGATTCTTTGTACACCGAGGCCTCTTCTCTTTCCTTGCGCTTGTGGAGGATAACCTCACGCAAGTCAGATGGGTTTGGAACGACCATGTTTGCTCCCTGGGTTTTGGAAGACTTTTGGGAACCACTCTATCCGTTTGCCGCCAGGGGCTGGACTCGAGTGGTTCTGTATAACTTCCCATCAGAGGCCCGCATAACAGTATGTGGAGCGCTCGGATGGTCAGAGGTCGGGACAGCGGACTGAGCTCGCCAAGCTCGCGCTGCCCTAGACTTCTTCACTCTAGTGCGTGAGGGCACATAGTAGGAAGAGTCTAATTGGTGCTGCAGAGAGTCAGACATATTTTTTTGGGAGCATGAGCGATTAGGACCATAGGAGAGGCGATCAAAAACTGAGCCTGAGCCGCGTGGAGCAGACAGCATGCGGCTGGGATCAACAGTCTTCATGCGGCTGGCAATCGTAGCCGCATAGGCTTTCTTCATGCGGCTGGAAGTCTCGGCCGCATAAGTCTTCTTCATGCAGCTGGAAATCTTGGCCGTATGGGTATTCTGCATCCGGCTGGCAGTTTCGGCCGCATGGACATCATGCATACGACTGGCAATCTTGGCCGCATGAATGTTCAGCCTGCGGCTAGTGCCTTTGTTCGGCTTCTTCCTGGAGCACATAGAATCACTCTTTGCCCCTGCAAGTCCAACATCGTGGTACTTTCCTCTGTAGGACTTGGGGACAGCAGAGTCCTCTATGGCTTGAAGTGGGTCCGCATGAGAGTTGCCTTCGCCGTCTTGGGCAGCAGAGAGTACTCCGTCCAGAGCTTGGGGAGGAGCAAATGATTTTGGCCTCCACTCCCTGCGAGCTTTCTTTGTGCGGGTTCTCTTCTGGACCGGACCAGCGCTCCCGTCGGAGAGCATTTCTTCAAACGCATGTTGGTCGAAGCAGACGACCATCTTCTGTTGTGTGGAGCCAAGTTTGGCTACATTCGATTGCGTCACTACCTTCTCAGTCGTGGAGAAGTTTGTCCCCAGCAGAGTCGCCATCGTGTTTGCCATTGATTGTAAAAGTACAGAACAATTTATATAGGAGGTCTGAACTTAGACTCACAATACAAACTCGCTCGTACAAAGAAAGACTAGAAACAAAAACCTAGGTACAGCAATCTAAGTACAATTGTTTATTTTTGATTCTGGGGTTGACGATAGAGGCTCGGGAAAGCGATGGCAGCTCTGCCTTACTCCTTGGACGATCGGATGCAGTCTTGACTCTGGGGAAGAAATGCTCTGTGTCTGGATCTGCACGTATCTCTCTGTGCTTGTAGTGCCCCGAAATTTCTGATACGTATTTTATACGTGTTCATATTTCTGACCCGTATTTCTCTTTTTCTTTGATCAGTTAGTTGTGGTTTATTTCATATTTAGCATTGTGGTTTAATTATCATTTATCGTTCATGGATTAATTCTGATTAGTGGAGCTTGGTTTTATTTGGATAGGAGGAGGATTGGGTTGGCTCGGTTTGGCCTGGCTTGGTTTGGGTTGGCTTGGTTCGGTTTGGGATTTCTCTTGGTTCATCATGAACCAAGGGGTGAACCCCCTACCTACCACCACCACTCATATTTATTACCTATTCTTCTTCTCTCTCTTCATTAATCTCTTCTTCCTTCTCCATTAAACCCACCACCAACCAAGAACACCCCTTAGGCAAGTGCAACTTGCTTCATGGAGGAACTCTAATTTTATTGCTCCATTCTCTTCTTTACTACATTCTAAAACACTTTAGTACTTGGCATTTCTAATTTCCATGGCTAGATTCTTATAGATCTAAGTTTACTTTATTTTCAAATTTCTTGGGTTTTGATCTATTTAATCTTGTTATTTCTGAGTTTTGATGGTTCCATGTTGTAGAGAATTTTATTCTACCCAATTTTGACCTTTGAAAAGTTGGATTTGGACTTGTTTTGACCAAATGATGGACTTTTGAAGCTTTGGGTTCAACCATGGAGTTCTTGCTGATTTGGAGAAGACAGTGAGCAGTGCGCGAGCTTTTTAGCTTGCGCCACTGAGTTGTGCGCGCTCTTTAGCGCAGCGCAGTATGGACCTCATACGCTGCCTTGACATCGTATGGACCTCATATGCTGCCTTGACAATGAGTCGTATGGACCTCATATGCTGACCTGAGCTAGCTTGACCTGAGCGTAGCTTGACCTGAGCGTAGCTTGACCTGAGCGTAGAGCGTAGCTTGACTTGAGCGTAGCCTGACTTGAGCGCAGTCTGACTCAGGCGCAACCTAATGTTAGGCGCAACTGGACCTGACCCTACTTACCCTGGATTTTCTATAGCCCTGTATATTGATATTTTATTAGATATTTAACTTCTATTTTATATCCTTACGCCTTTTTTTTATGAACTTGATAATCCCGAATTTATTTATTATGTTTGGAATGATAATTGAACATGCTTGATAGTGGCCCGTCGTGGTGCACTTCTGACTTGATAACTTGACCTGCTAATTCATGACACGACAGTGACCCGTAGTGGTGCACTCTTGACAAGTACCCTGACATGCTTGATAGTGGCCCGTCGTGGCGCACTCTTGATAAGTAATAATGATAATGATAGTGGCCCGTCGTGGCGCACTCTTGACTAATTAATTCATTGGCCTGGACACCGTGGATGATTGTGCTTATATAAACTACGAGTCCTGTGTGTCTTGCATCATGTCTAGGGTATGATCCCTGAGTACCACGGTCAGGGATTCATACTGAATCTGGCTAGGTTAATGACTAGATTGATCAAATAGTTCATGGAGAATTTCCCAGTTACCTGTTGCCCCTTTGGTCCCGGCCTTATATATATATATACATGGGATTTGTTGCTATCCGTCGAGATGAGCGCACTTCCAGCCCGCCGTCGAGTGTGGTACCTTAGGACACATGTATCTTACTACAGTGTCTGCTATATCCAGCTATCTTTTTCTTTTCTTGCTGGGATCACTCAGGTAGTAACAAACAGGTAACCGGACTTGAAATTCTCATTGCATTTGCTAGTAACTAGGCCTGTGATAACCCTAGTTAGTTAAAGTAGCAAGCCGTACTTATTGCTTGGCTGTGAATGTTGGATGGGGTTCAATCAGTCTAGTCTCGTCTTGATCTTGTACAAGATTGTTACCTGACCAGATTTTTTATCTTGTCGATAAATGGTGGAAGAAACCAAGTTCTGTTCAGACGAAGGGTTACAACCCCGGTCCTTGTTTGGTTTACGGGTTGTAACCTGGTTATCTGAATAGTCCCATGGTTATCTCATCGTATATCATACTGTCATACTTTATCATAGGTTCTGTCTTTTATTGATTCTGTACAAGATTGTCTTTTATATTCACCTGTCATGCTTTTCTTAATTACTGTCTCTTATTAATTAATTATATTCTTGTGCTAATTTGCTGGTTTTAGTTCCTAAGTGAAGCCTCCTTTGTGGCACTTGCTCTTTCTGGGGTCTGACCCAGCTGGTTTTGTATGGCCAGATACCAGAGCAGCAGCAAAGGATCTACCTGCTTTCCAGCCAGATGGTGACCACTAGAGGGAATCCTGGCAACGAGTGGGTTATTTTTGGCTCTCCCACTCTATTGTACATTATTTTTTTTGAGGCGTTTAGCCGCCGAGCAAGTGTTAGCTCGTATATATTTTACTTACTGTCTGCCTACGGGCTGTAACATGATTGGCAACTCGAGGTTGATCATGTATAACTTAACTCTTGCTAGTCCTTACATTTTGTACGACTAGCTTCATGATCATCTGGATATGTAATGTTTGGGACGCCTTACAATTGTATATTTGGTGGTCTGATATCTTGTAACTATTACTAGTTGGTTGAGATTGAGACAATAGGATAATTTATGACCTTAAGAGACTGATGGCTTGTAGATAAACCCTCACATATCTAGACAGCCGTGACCGTATGGTGAGATGGATTCCATTTCATTATACGTAGCTGGCTATGTCTGCTCCCGCTCTCCAGTATTCTGGTTCTAGGGCGTGACATGGTTTAAGTGGTGGCCCATGCAGGTCTTGTCAATCAAGAAATATGGGGGTTTACCGGATAGATGTCTCAATCTGTACTCGCCTTTGATCTTCACTCGTATCTTCTATCTCCTTGGATTTCTGACTTGATAACATGCTTGCATTATTGTTCTATCCTGGTCCTTTCTTAATATTCCCGATGTCATTGCTTCAGTGGCATCATTCCTGTTGATCAGCCAGAAGGAGTTCGGCCGGCGGACCAGCAACAGCAAGAAGATCAAGATCAGTCCTCAGCAGCCGCCTCCCGAGCCATGCCTTCTAGAGAACCAGTGCCCCCAATCCAGCTAGTTCATCCAGCAGGGCCAGAGGATGGGGTCTTGATAGGGCTCATCCGTGAGTTGCTTGCGTCTCAGGACCGTCGAGGTGATGCCTTGCAGCAAGCAGTACAAGATGCTATGAGCGGAAGTGGTCCTCGAGGGAACAGTGCGGTCAACAATTTCAAGCTCCTGAACCCTCCCTTCTTTGACGGCAGCGAGGATGCTATTGCTGCAGATGCATGGCTATAGGACATTGAAGTTATCTTGAAGGCAGCTAGGACCCCTGAAGCAGAGAAGGTGGCTGTGGTGCGCCTACAGTTACTAGATCTAGCCCGCAACTGGTGGGCTATGCAAGCAGCGAGTTTGGGTACGCCTGTCATATGGGCGGTATTCAACGATATGTTCCAGACCAAGTACTTCGATGCAGTGGCTAGATATGACCTGCAGACCAGGTTTAGTAATCTCAGGCAGATGAACAGGACGGTCGACGGATATGCGGCCGAGTTTTCAAGGTTGAGTCAGTTTGCTCCTACCTTGGTGGCAACCGAGCTAGACAGAGCACAGCTATTTCAGCAGGGGCTCCACTTGGAGATCATATTGGCAGTAGAGCAGTTCGAGCACAGAACTTTTGATGCCGTCTTGCGAGCAGCGAGGAGGCATGAGTACACTTCCCGAAGGATAGCGGACCGGACCGGAGGTCGGAAGCGGTCTCATGACCAGATGAACCAATCCTCAGCACCGGCCCCAGCAGCTAAGGCCCTGACCATTGGAGCTACAAGGACAGATTCGGTTACCTCCTTGCAGCATTCTGCCTCGACCTACCCCCAGCAGCAGAAGCAGAAGCGGCCTTTCGCAACCGGTTGTTCTCATTGTGGGAAGTCCGGTCATGTTGTTACTGAGTGTCGCAGAGCACAGGGATTGTGCTTGGTTTGTGGTTCGCCGGACCACATGATAGGGTCTTGTCCGTTCAGAAACAGATCATCATCGACAGTAACTAGTCCTTCAATTATGGGACCAGCACCAGCACCAGAACCAGCTCCAGTTCACCAACCACAGCAGCTTCCGTTCCCAGGTCCATTACCGTCTCAGGCTCAGGCCTTCCAGCAACAGAGGCCTCAGCAGTTCGCCCTAGCCCAGGCCCAGATCCAGAATCGGCGGAGAGGTATCCGTGTCCTATTGTCTTGCTTTCCGACCGTCGTTTTGCGGGATACATGTCATGTTTCATGTATCCTAGTTACCACGGTATATCCCGGGCCCGAGCCATTTCCTAGATCATTCGAAAACGGTTATTGGTACCAACCTTTTCGTATGGGGAAAGGCCCGTGTCCATGTTTGACCAAAGAGAAAGACCTTAAGCGCAAGGCTATCAGTTTAGTTCGTGTTGCTTGAGTTCATCGCTCCTTGGGAGAGTCAAACGTGGGAGTGTGAGGATGATACCCGATCACGTTATCCCAATCGGTTTGGCTCGTGAGGTGTAATATCTTCCTTATGCCTTGCACTTCGATTCCTTGCTTGCATGTATGATTGTATGATTGATTGGTAGCGTAGATTGCTTGCGATAGTATAGCTGTCCCGACATCCCTAGCCTCTTGATTAAATTCTGAGGACAGAATTCTTTTAAGGTGGGTAGGTTGTAGTGCCCCGAAATTTGTGATACGTATTTTATACGTGTTCGTATTTCTGACCCGTATTTCTCTTTTTCTTTGATCAGTTAGTTGTGGTTTATTTCATATTTAGCATTGTGGCTTAATTGTCATTTACCGTTCATGGATTAATTCTGATTAGTGGAGCTTGGTTTTATTTGGATAGGAGGAGGATTGGGTTGGCTCGGTTTGGCCTGGCTTGGTTTGGGTTGGCTTGGTTCGGTTTAGGATTTCTCTTGGTTCATCATGAACCAAGGGGTGAACCCCCTACCTACCACCACCACTCATATTTATTACCTATTCTTCTTCTCTCTCTTCATTAATCTCTTCTTCCTTCTCCATTAAACCCACCACCAACCAAGAACACCCCTTAGGCAAGTACAACTTGCTTCATGGAGGAACTCTGATTTTATTGCTCCATTCTCTTCTTTACTACATTCTAAAACACTTTAGTACTTGGCATTTCTAATTTCCATGGCTAGATTCTTTTAGATCTAAGTTGTCACGCCCCAGAACCAGAATACTGGAGAGCGGGGGAATGACTCAGCCAGCTACGTATTACGGGTAGATGAATACCGTATAATACGATCAATGCAGTCTAACCAGACGAGGGGGTGCATACTACATAAAGGTCTCACTATGGTCACTTCACATCTATTGTCTCAATCATTCGAACAAGAAACAGTAATAGAGAACATGTAAGATAAAGCAGTAAGGCGTCCCAAACGCTCTGTCAAAATGTTCTTGATATCTGGCTTTACAAAACATAGCCAGATCTGATGTAGCAAAAATATACACAATTGTTATCAGCTGCAGTCTGACTTTAGTTACAATTATGTAAAAGTAAGTACAAGACGATCCGACTAACATGTCGGTGCCAAACGGCAAAGTATAAGGTAAATAACAAAAAGAGCGGGGAAGTAAGAAACCCACTCGAGTCCTCCTGCGATCATTCCTCTAGTATTGACCATCTTGGAGGTAGAAGTAAGCTGAGTCCTCGGGAACCGGCTCTAAATCTGGCCATGCAAAACCAGAGAGGTTAGACCTCTAATAGCAAGTACCGCAAGGAAGCACGATATGAGGAGTTAAAACCAGTAAATAAGAGAATATAATAATAGATCTCTGCTCGCTACTGGGATTCACGTGACATCACGACACTTCGAACCAACCTCCCAACCAAACAAGGACAGAAGTTGGCCCGTCATGTCATGATGCTCTGATCATCTCAGTTAGTTAACAGAGTAGGTACAGTACACAAACAAATCAACTTAAACGGCCATCCAACTCCTACGGCTTACTACTGTGAGTCCCAAGTTATCCTGGAATTATGCAAAAAGGATTTCTCAGTTCTTACTATGGACAAGCAAGGCTAGTCTATCCAAGCAATCAATTGCGCCAATCATGAATTAGACGAGTCCCAGCGGGACGCCCGTCATCAATATACAATATACAATAATATAAGCAGATACCGCTCCCTGTCCGTGTGGCAGATTTGCAGTATCTGTGGGAACCAGCCGGCCTGTTGGGCACTAATAGTCCCAAAGAGGGCTGCCATGTAAGAACTCGGGAATCCATTCTCTCCATGCAATCATTATTTTTATTTAACTTAATAGTCTCTACGTTGAGTGAAATCCCATGCCGTGGATCATGGTCATTCGGAATGAGTACTCTCGTACGGGGTACGATATGCATTTCTACAACGATACCAGTGCGGTTAGGTTGTAGGTCTTACATAGCGTAATGCAACAATCAAAACTAACCACGGAATAATCATGCCTTGGCCATAAAGTACACATGCTGCTTTCGTAACAATAAATAAATAAATTTGTAGCCTGCATGTATCTATATGTCAATATTTAGGTTTGGCTAATCGATTTCAATAGTTCATAGTTAATATGAACGTGTCTCATTCATTCATTTCAATAAGACGACTAGCCAGTCTCTTAGTTCCATCTAGGAACGCATGATCAATAATTAATCAAGATAACAATCAATGTTAATTAATGCCAAATTCGGAAAATAAACATTGGAAAATAAATAATGTTTGGGAAATAAAGAATCTCATGCGTTGTGGAAAATGATTGGGGAATAAATAAATCTCATGCACTGTGGGAAAGGTTGGGAAATAAATAATATCATGCGCCTGAGAGAAATGATTGGGAAATAATTAAACTCATGCGCTGTGAAAATAAATAATCCATGCGCCTGAGGAATGCGGCTGTGAGAAATAAATATCATGCGCTGTGGAATAAGATTGAGAAATAAATAATCCATGCGCCTGAGGAATGAGATTGGGAAATAAATATCATGCGCTGTGAAATAAGATTGGGAAATAAATAATCCATGCGCCTGAAGAATGAGATTGGGAAACAAATATCATGCGCTGTGAAATAAGATTGGAAAATAAATATCATGCGCCTGAGGAATGAGGTTGGGAAACAAATATCATGTGCTGTGAAATAAGATTGGGAAATAAATATCATGCGCCTGAGGAATGAGATTGGGAAACAAATATCATGCGCTGTGAAATAAGATTGGAAAATAAATATCATGCGCCTGAGGAATGAGATTGGAAAACAAATAATATCATGCGTCTGAGGGAAAGGATTGAGAAATAAATAACTCATGCGCCTTGGCTGTGGGAAGTGATTGGAAAATAAATAACTCATGCGCCTTGGCTGTGGAAAGTGATTGGAAAATAAATAGATTCATGCGCCTTGGCTGTGGGAAGTGATTGGGAAATAAATAGATTCATGCGCCTTGGCTGTGGGAAGTGATTGGGAAATAAATAACTCATGCGCCTTGGCTGTGGGAAGTGATTGGAAAATAAATAGATTCATGCGCCTTGGCTGTGGGAAGTGATTGGGAAATAAATAACTCATGCGCCTTGGCTGTGGGAAGTGATTGGGAAATAAATAACTCATGCGCCTTGGCTGTGGGAAGTGATTGGGAAATAAATAAATTCATGCGCCTTGGCTGTGGGAAGTGATGATTTGATGCGCTGTGGGAATAAAGATTTCCATGCGCTTGAGGAATGAAGATTTGATGCGCTGTGGGAATAAAGATTTCCATGCGCTTGAGGAATGAAGATTTGATGCGCTGTGGGAATAAAGATTTCCATGCGCTTGAGGAATGAAGATTTGATGCGGCTGGGACTGTTCTTCTTCTCCGAATTTTCTGAGGACAGAACCATGGGAACCATGGAAGCCATTGCTTCCAAGCTTCATAAATCCTTCATCCCAAGCCCAAATATGGACTTCCATAGGTCAAAATTGGGTAGAACGAAATTCTCAACAACATGGAACCATCGAAACTTGAAGATAACAAGGTTTACTAGATCAAAACCTAAGAAATCCGAAAATGTATCAAACTTAGATCTACAACAAATAAGCCATGGAAATTGAAAATGCTAAGTACTAAAGAGACTTAGAATCAAATGAGGAAGATGATGGAACAATAAAAATGGGGATCCATCAAGAAGCAAGTTGGCACTTGCCTATCTCTTCTAGGTTGGTGGGAGAGTTATGAGGAAGAAGAAGTGAAATGGAAAGAAGTAATGAAGAGAGAGAAATGGTTTTGGGCTTTAAATGAAAGGGTGGTGGTAGGTGGGAGTATTGGGCCGGGTCCAATGGGTTCATCCAAGGCCAACCCGCAAGCAAAACAAAGAGGTAAAAGCAGAAAATAAATGCAGGAATAAAAGCAGGAAATAAAGTGCAGAAATAAAATTGCAGGAAATAAATTAACATGAAAATTTAAAGAGCAGATTAATTAACTAACATAAATTTACAGAAATTTAAATACAGAATAATACATGGTAACTATTAAATAAATACGTATTCTGGAAACGGGAAGTGACATCTCTACCCTCCTTAGAAAAATTCCGTCCTCGGAATTTCAGATCTAAGCATGATAGAAATATCGAAGCTAAACTAATCTAAGTATAAACAATTGAGTAAGCAATCATTCTACAATGATAATAACAAGTAATGTATCTACATCTAACAATCTACAACATTAAGTAATTCTACTCATAAGGTGACAAGCATGAGGAGTTAAGACAATCAAGGTATACAGAAGGAAATATACCTTGTGAGTCAAACAGGTGCGGATACCGTGATCGGATATCATCCTCACGTTCCCACGTTGACTCCCCTAAAGAGTGATGACCCCAAGCGATCCGGACAAGGTTAATTGTTCGGTTCTTGAGTATCTTCTCTCTTCGGTCCAAAATAGACACAGGCTGTTCCTCGTAAGACAGGTTGGTACCAACAACCAGCTCAGAATGATCAAGGACATGGCTTGGGTCCGATACATACCTTCGCAACTGAGATACATGAAATACGTCATGCACCTCTCGTAACGAAGGTGGAAGGGATAAACGATATGCAACATCGCCTACCCTCTCAAGGATAACAAACGGGCCCACGTATCGGGGACTCAACTTTCCGCGAATGCCAAATCTAATGACCCCACGGGTAGGTAAGATCCGCAAGAATACGTGGTCCCCAACAGAAAATTCTAGCGGCCTACGATGCTGGTCTGCCCAATGACGATGCCGATCCTGCGCAACTCGAAGTCGCTCTCTAATTCCTTTAATCACTTCCACTGTCTGAACAATCATCTCCGGGCCTAACATCTTTCTCTCCCCAATATCGTCCCATGCTAGTGGCGACCTACACTTCTTACCATATAGTGCTTCAAATGGCGCCATCTGGATACTTGCTTGATAACTGTTATTGTACGAGAACTCGACTAAGTGCAGGTGGCTCTCCCAAGATCCTCCAAAATCCAGAGTGCAAGCTCGCAACATGTCTTCCAAAGTCTGAATTGTTCTTTCTGATTGCCCATCCGTCTGTGGATGGTAAGCCATGCTAAATCTTAACTTGGTACCCAAGCTATGATGTAAGCTCTTCCAAAAATGTGATGTAAAACGGGTATCTCTGTCTGACACAATACTGACTGGGATCCCATGCTGTCTGACTATCTGCTGCATATACAATTCTGCCAACTTCTCCGTAGATTGACCTACTCTGAAAGGAAGAAAGTGCGCCACCTTTGTAAGCCGATCTACTATCACCCAAATAGCATTTTTACCACTTGGTGATCTCGGTAAACCGGTCACAAAGTCTATTGTGATATGCTCCCACTTCCATTCCGGGATAGGAAGCGGTTGCAATAATCCAGCTGGCCTCTGCTGCTCTGCCTTCACTTGCTGACATACCAAGCAACGGGAAACAAATCTAGCTATCTCCCTCTTCATCACATTCCACCAGAAGTGCTGCTTGATATCTTGGTACATCTTGGTCCCTCCAGGGTGTACAGAATACTGGGAACTGTGAGCTTCAGTCATAACCTCCTGTCTGATATCTCCACTAGGCACACATAGACGTAACCCAAACCTAAGTGTACCATCCTCATGAATCTGCATCTCCTTCCTGAGTCCTGACTCACATTCTGCCCTAAGCTTCTGAATCCTTGGGTCTTGTGCCTGAGCTGCCTTGATTCTGTCTACCAAGTCGGATTGAACTTGTAGACTCGCCAGAACTCCTACATCACTAGGAAGTATAACCTCGATGCCCATCTCTTGAAGGTCTTCTAAGATATGCCTCTGTGTTGTTAACATGAATGCGCCGCCTCTCTTGCTGAGAGCATCTGCTACCACATTAGCCTTGCCTGGATGATACTGAAGCTCTACGTCGTAATCCTTGATTAGCTCTAACCATCTTCTCTGCCTCATATTCAGCTCCTTCTGAGTAAAGATGTACTTCAGACTTTTGTGGTCTGTGTACATGTCCACTCGATCACCATATAAGTAATGCCTCCATAGCTTCAAAGCAAATACTACTGCTGCCAACTCCAAGTCATGAGTCGGGTAATTCTTCTCGTGGTCTCGAAGCTGCCTAGATGCATACGCTATCACCTTCCCATGCTGCATGAGGACACATCCAAGTCCTTTACCTGACGCATCACAATAAACAGTAAAACCTCCGGGTCCAACTGGCAATGTAAGAATAGGCGCTGATATCAACTTCTGCTTCAGATTCTCAAATGATGCCTGGCATTCTGCCGACCAGACGAATGGCACGTCCTTCCGTGTCAAGCGAGTCATGGGTGCTGAAAGCCTTGCAAAGTCTGATACAAACCTTCTGTAATATCCTGCCAATCCCAAGAAACTCCGCACATCTGCTACGGTCTTGGGTACTGGCCAACTTTCTACTGCTTCTACCTTCTTGGGATCCACTGCTACTCCAGCTCCTGATATGATATGACCCAGAAATGAAATGTGATCCGACCAAAACTCACATTTGCTAAGCTTGGCATACAACTGGTTCTCTCTCAGAACCTGTAACACCTTTCGGAGGTGGTCTTCATGCTCCTCTTCACTAGTTGAATATACAAGAATGTCGTCGAGAAACACAACGACAAATTGATCCAGGTACGGCATAAAGATGCGGTTCATCAAATCCATAAATATTGCTGGAGCATTGGTCAAACCAAACGGCATTACTAAGAATTCATAATGCCCATACTTCGACCTGAATGCTGTCTTGGGAATGTCTTCCTTCCGAACCCTCACTTGATGATACCCTGAACGAAGATCTATCTTGGAGAAAACTCTGGCCCTGCTCAACTGATCAAATAAGTCGTCGATCCTGGATAGTGGGTACTTGTTCTTCACTGTTGCTGCGTTAAGCTTCCTGTAATCAATGCACAATCTGGATGACCCATCCTTCTTTCCTACAAGTACCACTGGTGCTGCCCATGGTGACACGCTAGCTTGGATGAACTTCTTCTCCTTCAGTTCCTCTATGTGCTGATATACCTTGGCCTGCTCTGAATCCGCCATTCTGTAAACCCGATCTGATATCGGTTTAGTTCCAGGTGCCAATTCTATACTGAACTCAATATCTCTAACTGGTGGTAGACCTGGAAGTTCTTCGGGAAATACGTCCAGAAATTCTTCAACTACCTTCGGAACTTGAACTTCTTCCATTGCCGTCACTACTCCCTGCTCTTGTTGAGTTGCTACTGATCTGACTAAGGTGAACCGCTTCATGCCTGGAATATCAAAAGATACACTCCCTCTACGACAATCTATTGTCGCATGACTGTCTTTCAGCCAGTCCATGCCTAAGATAACGTCGAAATTTCCAACAGGAAATTCTATCAACCGGGCGGGTAAGGAATGCCCGCAAACTACAACGCTACATGCTAGAATAACTCTACTAACTCCTACGAGCCCATTACCAGTGAGTATATTCAACCTTCCTGGCAATGCCTCGAACTCCATACCTAGCCGTGTTGCAAATTGTGCAGATATAAATGAGTGTGATGCTCCCGAATCAAACAATGCTACTGCGGGATAAGAGGCGACGAGAATGTTACCTGCCACAACATCTCCCGATGCCAATGCCTCTTCCAAGGACAGAGTGAATGCCTACCCTCGACCTCCTTGCTGGTTTCCATGCTGCGGCCTAGCCTGGTGCTGCCGCTGGCCCCTGCTTTGGTGATGCTGGGGTGGTCTATACTGGTGTTGTTGCATCGGCGGTCCCTGCTGCCGAAACATCTGAGCCTGCGTCATGAACGGGCGCTGTGCCAACGGCCTCACTGCTACCGCTGGTCCTCGATACTGTCCTGCCCCTGGTGCTGGCAGAGCAGAAAACTGTTGTACTGGTCCTGACCTTGAATTCATGGGACATGTGGTAACCCGATGACCTAGATTTCCACATATCAGACACAGCCCGTTTAATGTCCGACACACATCTCTAGTGTGCCCTATCTTCCCGCAATAAGTGCAGCCTGCTGGGGGTTGCTGGTTCTTCCTCTGATGCTGTTGCTGCTGCCTTGGTGGTACTGGTCCTCGTATCGCCACATCGTGGATACGAATGCCAGTGGATGGTGTTGTTGTTCGGGGTGCTGCTCCCCCTCCTCCTTCAATCTGACTGTGGGATCTCTTCTGACCCCCAGTCCTTGCCGCAAGCCTCTGAATGGTGATCTCATGCCTTCGAGTTGCTGTCAATACTTCATCAAAAGTTTGGTAATTGTGCCCCTCTATCAATTGCAAGAGCTCAAGATGAAACCCTTGCTGAAACCTCATAGCCCTCTGGCTCTCTGTTGCAACCATCTCTGGGGCGAACCTACTCAATCTGCAGAACTCTGCTGTATAAGCATCTACAGTCTTGCCAGCCTGTCTGAGGTTGATAAACTTCTGTTGCAGCTCAAATTGCGCCACAACTCCATAGTACTTCGTCTTGAATCTTGCTGTAAAATCGTCCCAAGCCACAGGATGTCTGATGCCTACCTCCTCTGATTTCCACCAATCACGTGCGAGATCTTGAAGTAACAGCTTCACTAGATCCACACGTTCTTCTGCTGGCACCTTAGCTGCTGTCAGAATAGCCTCCATATCCTTAAGCCATGTATCTGCTGAAATGGCATCTTCCGTGCCCTCGAAACGGCGGGGGTTGTACTTGCAAAACCTGGCTGATGCTCCGGAATCTGTTCTCACTCCTCTTTCCAAAGCCGTCTGCAATCCTTGGTTAAGTAGTACATTCTGCTCTTGCAACTGAGTGTGCATGCGCTGCTGGGCCAACATCTGATGTTGCTGAGTAGCCATCATCCCTCTCATGATCTCCAGAAGGGCTGGTGTGTCCACTTCCACTTGGGTAGGTGGAACTATTGGTGGTGTTGGAACCTCCGGATACTGCGGTCCAACTGCTGGTTCCACTATCACCTCTTCTTTAATAGCCTCTTGAGGTTGTACTGGCTCTTGTTGCTGACCAACCTAGTCAGGTTGCCCATGTTGCCCTTGTTGTTGTTGCCTAATCCTGACAGATGCGGACGAGGTGCCCCTAAGAAAAGGGACAAGAGAATAATCAAACGGTCGGACAGGGAAGATCAATGAAGTCAAAGGATACCGGAATGTCAAGCTAGAATCGAGAATACGAATCAGGAGATCAAGGGGAAACATGTGTGATTGAGACATCCTATAAATTAAAACACCCCACAAGTCTGAAATCAGACCTGCATGGGCCACCACTAAAACCTTGTCACGCCCCAGAACCAGAATACTGGAGAGCGGGAGAATGACTCAGCCAGCTACGTATTACGGGTAGATGAATACCGTATAATACGATCAATGCTGTCTAACCAGACGAGGGGGTGCATACTACATAAAGGTCTCACTATGGTCACTTCACATCTATTGTCTCAATCATTCGAACAAGAAACAGTAATAGAGAACATGTAAGATAAAGCAGTAAGGCGTCCCAAACGCTCTGTCAAAATGTTCTTGATATCTGGCTTTACAACACATAGCCAGATCTGATGTAGCAAAAATATACACAATTGTTATCAGCTGCAGTCTGACTTTAGTTACAATTATGTAAAAGTAAGTACAAGACGATCCGACTAACATGTCGGTGCCAAACGGCAAAGTATAAGGTAAATAACAAAACGAGCGGGGAAGTAAGAAACCCACTCGAGTCCTCCTGCGATCATTCCTCTAGTATTGACCATCTTGGAGGTGGAAGTAAGCTGAGTCCTCGGGAACCGGCTCTAAATCTGGCCATACAAAACCAGAGAGGTTAGACCTCTAATAGCAAGTACCGCAAGGAAGCACGATATGAGGAGTTAAAACCAGTAAATAAGAGAATATAATAATAGATCTCTGCTCGCTACTGGGATTCACGTGACATCACGACACTTCGAACCAACCTCCCAACCAAACAAGGACAGAAGTTGGCCCGTCATGTCATGATGCTCTGATCATCTCAGTTAGTTAACAGAGTAGGTACAGTACACAAACAAATCAACTTAAATGGCCATCCAACTCCTACGGCTTACTACTGTGAGTCCCAAGTTATCCTGGAATTATACAATAAGGATTTCTCAGTTCTTACTATGGACAAGCAAGGCTAGTCTATCCAATCAATCAATTGCGCCAATCATGAATTAGACGAGTCCCAGCGGGACGCCCGTCATCAATATACAATATACAATAATATAAGGAGATACCGCTCCCTGTCCGTGTGGCAGATTTGTAGTATCTGTGGGAACCAGCCGGCCTGTTGGGCACTAATAGTCCCAAAGAGGGCTGCCATGTAAGAACTCGGGAATCCATTCTCTCCATGCAATCATTATTTTTATTTAACTTAATAGTCTCTACGTTGAGTGAAATCCCATGCCGTGGATCATGGTCATTCGGAATGAGTACTCTCGTACGGGGTACGATATGCATTTCTGCAACGATACCAGTGCGGTTAGATTGTAGGTCTTACATAGCGTAATGCAACAATCAAAACTAACCACGGAATAATCATGCCTTGGCCATAAAGTACACATGCTGCTTTCGTAACAATAAATAAATAAATTTGTAGCCTGCATGTATCTATATGTCAATATTTGGGTTTGGCTAATCGATTTCAATAGTTCATAGTTAATATGAACGTGTCTCATTCATTCATTTCAATAAGACGACTAGCCAGTCTCTTAGTTCCATCTAGGAACGCATGATCAATAATTAATCAAGATAACAATCAATGTTAATTAATGCCAAATTCGGAAAATAAACATTGGAAAATAAATAATGTTTGGGAAATAAAGAATCTCATGCGCTGTGGAAAATGATTGGGGAATAAATAAATCTCATGCACTGTGGGAAAGGTTGGAAAATAAATAATATCATGCACCTGAGGGAAATGATTGAGAAATAATTAAACTCATGCGCTGTGAAAATAAATAATCTATGCGCCTGAGGAATGCGGCTGTGGGAAATAAATATCATGCGCTGTGGAATAAGATTGAGAAATAAATAATCCATGCGCCTGAGGAATGAGATTGGGAAATAAATATCATGCGCTGTGAAATAAGATTGGGAAATAAATAATCCATGCGTCTGAAGAATGAGATTGGGAAACAAATATCATGCGCTGTGAAATAAGATTGGAAAATAAATATCATGCGCCTGAGGAATGAGGTTGGGAAACAAATATCATGCGCTGTGAAATAAGATTGGGAAATAAATATCATGCGCCTGAGGAATGAGATTGGAAAACAAATATCATGCGCTGTGAAATAAGATTGGGAAATAAATATCATGCGCCTGAGGAATGAGATTGGGAAACAAATAATATCATGCGTCTGAGGGAAAGGATTGAGAAATAAATAACTCATGCGCCTTGGCTGTGGGAAGTGATTGGGAAATAAATAACTCATGCGCCTTGGCTGTGGGAAGTGATTGGGAAATAAATAGATTCATGCGCCTTGGCTGTGGGAAGTGATTGGGAAATAAATAGATTCATGCGCCTTGGCTGTGGGAAGTGATTGGGAAATAAATAACTCATGCGCCTTGGCTGTGGGAAGTGATTAGGAAATAAATAGATTCATGCGCCTTGGCTGTGGGAAGTGATTGGGAAATAAATAACTCATGCGCCTTGGCTGTGGGAAGTGATTGGGAAATAAATAACTCATGCGCCTTGGCTGTGGAAAGTGATTGGGAAATAAATAAATTCATGCGCCTTGGCTGTGGGAAGTGATGATTTGATGCGCTGTGGGAATAAAGATTTCCATGCGCTTGAGGAATGAAGATTTGATGCGCTGTGGGAATAAAGATTTCCATGCGCTTGAGGAATGAAGATTTGATGCGTTGTGGGAATAAAGATTTCCATGCGCTTGAGGAATGAAGATTTGATGCGGCTGGGACTGTTCTTCTTCTCCGAATTTTCTGAGGACAGAACCATGGGAACCATGGAAGCTATTGCTTCCAAGCTTCATAAATCCTTCATCCCAAGCCCAAATATGGACTTCCATAGGTCAAAATTGGGTAGAACGAAATTCTCAACAACATGGAACCATCGAAACTTGAAGATAACAAGGTTTACTAGATCAAAACCTAAGAAATCCGAAAATGTATCAAACTTAGATCTACAACAAATAAGCCATGGAAATTGAAAATGCTAAGTACTAAAGAGACTTAGAATCAAATGAGGAAGATGATGGAACAATAAAAATGGGGATCCATCAAGAAGCAAGTTGGCACTTGCCTATCTCTTCTAGGTTGGTGGGAGAGTTATGAGGAAGAAGAAGTGAAATGGAAAGAAGTAATGAAGAGAGAGAAATGGTTTTGGGCTTTAAATGAAAGGGTGGTGGTAGGTGGGAGTATTGGGCCGGGTCCAATGGGTTCATCCAAGGCCAACCCGCAAGCAAAGCAAAGAGGTAAAAGCAGAAAATAAATGCAGGAATAAAAGCAGGAAATAAAGTGCAAAAATAAAATTGCAGGAAATAAATTAACATGAAAATTTAAAGAGCAGATTAATTAACTAACATAAATTTACAGAAATTTAAATACAGAATAATACATGGTAACTATTAAATAAATACGTATTCTGGGAACGGGAAGTGACATAAGTTTACTTTATTTTCAGAATTCTTAGGTTTTGATCTATTTAATCTTGTTATTTCCGAGTTTTGATGGTTCCATATTGTAGAGAATTTTATTCTACCCAATTTTGACCTTTAAAAAGTTGGATTTGGACTTGTTTTGACCAAGTGATGGACTTTTGAAGCTTTGGGTTCAACCATGGAGTTCTTGCTGATTTGGAGAAGACAGTGAGCAGTGCGCGAGCTTTTTAGCATGCGCCACTGAGTTGCGCGCGCTCTTTAGCGCAGCGCAGTATGGACCTCATACGCTGCCTTGACAAGGAGTCGTATGGACCTCATACGCTGCCTTGACAAGGAGTCGTATGGACCTCATACGCTGCCTTGATGAGGAGTCGTATGGACCTCATACGCTATCTTGATAAGGAGTCGTATGGACCTCATACGCTGCCTTGATGAGGAGTCGTATGGACCTCATACGCTGCCTTGACAATGAGTCGTATGGACCTCATACGCTGACCTGAGCGTAGCTTGACCTGAGCGTAGCTTGACCTGAGCGTAGCTTGACCTGAGCGTAGCCTGACCTGAGGGTAGCCTGACCTGAGCGTAGCCTGACCTGAGCGTAGCCTGACCTGAGCGTAGCATGACCTGAGCGTAGCTTGACCTGAGCGTAGCCTGACCTGAGCGTAGCCTGACCTGAGCGTAGCTTGACCTGAGCGTAGCCTGACCTGAGCGTAGCCTGACCTGAGCGTAGCTTGACCTGAGCGTAGCCTGACCTGAGCGTAGAGCGTAGCTTGACCTGAGCGTAGCCTGACTTGAGCGCAGTCTGACTCTGGTGCAACCTGATGTTAGGCGCAACTGGACCTGACCCTACTTACCCTGGATTTTCTATAGCCCGAATTTATTTATTATGTTTGGAATGATAATTGAATATGCTTGATAGTGGCCCGCTGTGGTGCACTCCTAACTTGATAACTTGACCTGATAACTTGACCTGCTAATTCATGACACGACAGTGACCCGTAGTGGTGCACTCTTGATAAGTACCCTGACATGCTTGATAGTGGCCCGTCGTGGCGCACTCTTGATAAGTAATAATGATAATGATAGTGGCCCGTCGTGGCGCACTCTTGACTAATTAATTCATTGGCCTGGACACCGTGGATGATTGTGCTTATATAAACTACGAGTCCTGTGTGTCTTGCATCATGTCTAGGGCATGATCCCTGAGTACCACGGTCAGGGATTCATACTGAATCTGGCTAGGTTAATGACTAGATTGATCAAATAGTTCATGGAGAATTTCCCAGTTACCTGTTGCCCCTTTGGTCCCGGCCTTATATATATATATATACATGGAATTTGTTGCTATCCGTCGAGATGAGCGCACTTCCAGCCCGTCGTCGAGTGTGGTACCTTAGGACACATGTATCTTACTACAGTGTCTGCTATATCCAGCTATCTTTTCCTTTTCTTGCTGGGATCACTCAGGTAGTAACAAACAGGTAACCGGACTTGGAATTCTCATTGCATTTGCTAGTAACTAGGCCTGTGATAACCCTAGTTAGTTAAAGTAGCAAGCCGTACTTATTACTTGGCTGTGAATGTTGGATGGGGTTCAATCAGTCTAGTCTCGTCTTGATCTTGTACAAGATTGTTACCTGACCAGATTTCTTATCTTGCCGATAAATGGTGGGAGAAACCAAGTTCTGTTCAGACGAAGAGTTACAACCCCGGTCCTTGTTTGGTTTACGGGTTGTAACCTGGTTATCTGAATAGTCCCATGGTTATCTCATCGTATATCATACTGTCATGCTTTATCATAGGTTCTGTCTTTTATTGATTCTGTACAAGATTGTCTTTTATATTCACCTGTCATGCTTTTCTTAATTACTGTCTCTTATTAAGTAATTATATTCTTGTGCTAATTTGCTGGTTTTAGTTCCTAAGTGAAGCCTCCTTTGTGGCACTTGCTCTTTCTGGGGTCTGACCCAGCTGGTTTTGTATGGCCAGATACCGGAGCAGCAGCAAAGGATCTACCTGCTTTCCAGCCAGATGGTGACCACTAGAGGGAATCCTGGCAACGAGTGGGTTATTTTTGGCTCTTCCACTCTATTGTATATTATTTTTTTTGAGGCGTTTAGCCGCCGAGCAAGTGTTAGCTCGTGTATATTTTACTTACTGTCTGCCTACGGGCTGTAACATGATTGGCAACTCGAGGTTGATCATGTATAACTTAACTCTTGCTAGTCCTTATATTTTGTACGACTAGCTTCATGATCATCTGGATATGTAATGTTTGGGACGCCTTATAATTGTATATTTGGTGGTCTGATATCTTGTAACTATTACTAGTTGGTTGAGATTGAGACAATAGGATAATTTATGACCTTAAGAGACTGATGGCTTGTAGATAAACCCTCACATATCTAGACAGCCGTGACCGTATGGTGAGATGGATTCCATTTCATTATACGTAGCTGGCTATGTCTGCCCCCGCTCTCCAGTATTCTGGTTCTGGTACATGACAGTGCTCTCCTTTTTATGTATACGCTCCTCTGCGCGCCTCTTTCTGTATGCGTCTGTCTCCATCTTTTTTTTGTCTCTGTCCCCGTCTCTTTGCAAGGGAATAGCACTTTGCTATTTATAGGAGTGGGGGGTGATCATTAGGGTTTGCAATGATTACCCATTTTGAAAAGTCGGCGGCTTAAGAGTTATCAATCTGGACCGTTCATCTTGAATATAATAAATTTGAGCAATTAATATGATTGCATCAAATCTCTGTAGGCAATAAATGTTGATTGCCATAAATATTCGTGATTTGTGATAGCCTGCCACTTGTCCAATTTGCTTGATTTGATTTGATCTGGGCAATTATGACGATCGCAACAAATCTGATTTTGTTAGGATTTGTTAGCACCCATAATTCCAGGGAAGATAAGACTGCTACGTGTCTCGATTGTCGTGAAGTGCGCCACGTGTCTCAACTGGACCGTCCTAACAGAGCCGCATATAGGTGGTCCTCTCAGCCGCATGAGGATGGGTGGCCGCATGAGGATGGGCAGCCGCATGAGGATAGGCAGCCGCATGCAGATGGGCAGCCGCATAAGGATGGGCAGCCGCATGGGGATAGGCAGCCGCATGAAGTGGACGGCCGCATGAAGTGGGCGGCCGCATGATGTGGGCGGCCGCATAAATGCAACAGCCGCATGAAGTGACCTCGGGACTTGGTGGATCTTGCCAGCTGTAAGAAGATTTTCTCCTCTTTTCTAGGAACACGCCATCATGTCAGCGTCATTATTACGTCTTTATGTCAGAGTTGTCATAGCTGTCATTTGTCAGAGCAGCCGCCAGGGCATTAAATACAGCAAAATGTAGAGAAGAACTATTTGAAGGCCACGTGGCTTCTTTCTGGGCCGTATGGAACTATCTGAGCCGCATGGACTTCTGAGCCGTATGGGGATCCTGAGCCGCATGTGGGTCTTTCTCTCGGAGCCGCATAGGCCTTTCTTTTTTCTTTTCCATGCTTCTACAGTGTGTTGACGCAACTACTTTGGTGGACGATGCCTTTAGAGGAATAAAATTGAAAAATCTTAAATTCTGGGCCATTATCACTCCATAAGACCTTAACACTTTTACCAAATTGATTTTCGACCAAGTGAATAAAATAAATGAGTATAGTGCATGCTTCAGATTTGTGTTTCACCAAATATACCCATGTACTTCGTGAATGGTCATCGACAATGGTTAAAAAATATTGTGCACCAGAAAGAGAAGGAACATGATAACCACCCAAAATATCAATGTGAATTAAATCAAAACAAGATGCACTACGAGTAGTGCTTAATGGAAAAGGTTTGCTAGTGAGTTTTGCTAAAGGACAAATAGAGCAATTGCTTGAATCACAATATTTGCAAGGAATGGAAACAACGAAGATGCTTTATTTGAAGGGTGACCAAGTTGTTGATGCCACAAGTTGTCTGTGTTGTTGTGTACTGCATTACATGTTCCTTTCTCTGATTGATTGAGGCAATAGAGTTTGTCCTTCTCAGTACCTGTCCCAATCATCTTCCCCGATCGTAGATCTTGTTTGGCATAAATTTGTCTGAGAAAGATAATAATATAGAATTAACCAAATGCAAGTTTGCTTACAGAAATCAAATTGAGATAGAATAATGGAACACAAAGAACATTATGAAGAACAAAATGGAAAAAGAAAGCTACTGTGCTAATATGAGTAACATGCATGTGCTGAGGTTCCATCGGGAAGCTTAACCCAATGGTTATGGACTGATTTAGTGAGGCAAGCTTAACCCATGTATTCTGGGAGTATATTCCTTAGTCATTTTGATAGTATATTGTATATATTAGGCTGCAGCTGATGGTGTGATTATGTATGACTTGATATATGTGCTAGCTTTTCATTTTGAATAGCTAGCTTCATGATTATTTTGATAAAGCGTTGGCGATGCTTTATTACTTTTATCTTATATGTTATATATTACTGCTTCTTTTTTAATCGATTGAGGCATAGTATTTTTTGTGAGGCCATAGGAGGCTTGTATTATACTAGATATTCCCTTGTCTCGATACAATCGTGAGTTTATCGAACGTATACCGTATTGCGCAGCTAGCCTGGTCATACCTCCCATTCTCCATATTATGGTACACTGGGGTGTGGCAAGGACGTTATACATAGGTACTACGAGACCTTTAGTGGGGCTAACTACTTGCACTATAAGGGACAACTTAATACTAATGACTAATACTTATTGGTAGAATACACCATTGATTGTCATATAGTTAGGTTGCATTACTGATGATGGTTTTGCAGGTGATGTGCATTTTGATCCCTTTTTAGTAGAGAAGGAAGTTGGTCGTGGGTTAGAACCATGAAAGTGGCATTCATGTCTTCCGATGTACATAATGTGACATCTATTAGTAAGAAAGATTATGATATGTTATCAAGAAAGTTCATAATAAGTCTGTATGATTCACATTATTAATGTGTTTGGTTTATGTGGGTTTGGTTAATACCACTCACCTAGTGCATTCTCAATGTGCTGACTCAGCCCTTGCAGGCGAGGGAAATACTTTGGAAGCACCGAGGGGTTAGAAGTTCTTTTCTGAACTTCATATTTGAAGGTGTTATTTATTTTCAATAAAATAACATGATGCATAGAAGCTTGTTATTTCATTTTGATTCCTAAAGTTATAAGATATATGTGGGCTATTTTCTGTCCGCCAAGAAGAACCTATATTTATTTTTGCCCCCAGTCTAATAGTGTGTGTTAGTTTTCTTTTATAAAGAAAATCAGTGTCAAAAAATATATTTTGAAACCCTAGTCTCATCACCACCTCACATAAGAAATTCAAACAACAATTAACAAACAAATAAGGTTGCAAATCAACAAATGATATACAAAGTGAACAACTTAAACTTTTCTTTCTATCATTAAACATTATACCCCACTAGACCATGGATGGAAGAAAAATTAAATTGCAATTATCAATTGTAAGTGCCGAGTATTTTTTATCAATCATATGGATATTCAGGAAAATAAAATGTCTGAGTTAGTTATTGTTAACAAAGAAAATAAAGAAAACTCTATTATTTATCAATACCCAAGCATTTTCAAACTGTTTATTATATGTTGTATATCATTACCCAAACATTTTCAAACAGTTTATTACATGTTGTATACTTATTTTACAAAATCAAAACCAAATTGTAGTATTAAAATTTATTTTAGTTTATGATTATTTGGTTTTAGATTATCTTTATTTGTATCCAGAAATTAGAAAATGACTTATATAAGATACAACTCTAAAGATTTCTTCGATCGACCTATATTCAGAACTAGCTCTTTTTGAATCGATTTAGTTTTCTCCAACATCAAATTAGATACAGTATAACACAAGTATAACTTTGAGTAACATGTAAAAGGAATAAGATAATCAAAATATATATTATAGATAATTAATTTAATGTAAGAATTTTTATAGTTAAAGTTAGCCATATTAACTAGAGAGAATCATACGAAGTGCATTCAGACATGATTATGATATGACCATTTAAATTCAATATATATACAATCCTAGAAAGGGTTGAGAATTCACATGAAGTGCATTGAGACATAATTGATGATTATGATATGAACATTCAAGTTTAAGCACCTAACACCAGGGCCGGCCCTGGGGTAAGTCGGACAAGACTTGGGGCTTGGACAACTCCCCTCTGCTAGGACAATTCCCCAGGCTCAACATGATCCCACCCAAGATCAGGGTCATGGATGACCACCAGAAGCAGCTGACAATAAGAATCAAGGGACAACCAAAATTAGCTACAGGATAGGACAATCCAATCCTTCGGGCCGGCCCTGCCTAACACAACCATTTCATTGTTATAAAAAAATGTTATCACTAACACAACAACACGTACAAATTTAAGCACTATCACTAATGGATAAATAAATATTAACTTAATAGAAATACTTAATTTAACCACGGGGCATACACCTATGAACATTAAATTTATTGTTTATTACATTTCCAAGCAAGACAGTTGTTTTTTTTTTACCAAATTAAACATTATATATCGTAGACTTTGTTACCAAAAAATGCACATTAGTTGACCTTACACATTTGATGATCACCTCGACTGGTTCCTTGTTCTTAGGTCAACATAGCGAAAAAAAAAAATATGTGGAGGAATCAATACACTAAGTATTTTCAGGGCCGGCCCTGGCCCAGGATGGCCAGGGCAACCGTCCAGGGTAATCTTATATTGTAAATAGAACTAATATATAATATGATTCTTCTTTATCAAAAATCATTTGTGGTCTAGTGGTAGTTTGTTATACTTGTACATAAGAGGTCCTAGGTTCTAGCCTTGGCTGGATCATTTTTTAGTTCAATTTTTTTATATTATATATGGGTCCCATTTTAAAAATTTGCCTAGGGCCCCCACTAACTCAGGGCCGGTCCTGAGTATTTTAAAATTATGTATAACTAATGAACTATTTCACGAGTTGGATGGGGACGTGCATGGCTAATTTTTGAGAAATGTTGATTAGTTATTTTTTTAACTTTTAATTTTTTTTCCTAAAAATATCAAATTTTGGCAGGAATTAAACATTTCCCCCAACATGTTCTCTTTAAATAAATTTAAGATAATTATCATGAAAACCTCCTAACTTTCTCTCATGAGTCAAGTAACCCCTACCGTTAATGAGGTATATACACAAGAAATTTTCTTTGGTCTGTCACATGAATTTGATAGTTAAAGCTATTATTACTTTATTTAGAGAAATTTTGAGTCGCATTCCAATTTTTTTAATCCAAATTCAAGCTGACACCCTCTACTTTTGACGGAAATCATCCAATTCATAGTTGACGGTCAACCCATTTGACCGACAATTTTTGACGAAAATGTTCGCATCTTCTTCCTCCCCAAACCCAAACCCAAACACTAATTCTTCCTCCTCCCGCTCCGCTGCTGCGTCCCCGCACCGCCGTCCCGCCCCGCCGCGCCGCACCGCTGACGTGCCCATCGCCACCACCACTACCACTACCACCACCATCATTACCTCCACCTTCGTCAAAAATTGTGCACCAGAAAATATTGTCAAAAATTGTCGGTCAAATAGGTTGACCGTCTACTATAGATGATTTTCGTCAAAAGTAGGGGGTGTCTTACATTATGACAATTGTGTGGGGTGCATCTTGAATTTGGATTAAAAAAAGTGGGGTGCGACTCAAAATTTCTCTTTTATTTATTAGTATTTGACCCAATTTTTTTTTTCAAGTTCCTTCTCATTTATATCACCTTATAATATCTTTAATAATATATTTTACAGATATCTTTTAGTACTTTTAGTGATGTATATGTGATAATTTTGTTTTGTTAAAAAACATCACTCTTTTAATTCTGACGGTTCTTTTCCACTCTATATTATTATGATTATTTTGTATAAGAATACCATGTTTAGGAGCTAATTAGACCGCGTGTACTGGATTTGTCAATTTTAGACTCTGGTTATTCGAACTTTTTAGTGACAAATTTTTACTGGCGAACATTTGTCATTAAAATACTCATTTCGTCACTAAAATGTGTCACACAAAAAATTCCAGTACCGAAAGTAGTCAGAAAACGGATGAACCCAAAAACCCAAAGTCTAACTAAATCTAAACATGGTTACTCTTATACAAAATAATCCATATTATTATATGGGTTTTGTTAACATGTGCCCTAAGGGCACATGTTAAGGATAGTTATTACTTAACTTTTTATGTTAAAAATCGTGAACAACATTTAATAAACATTAAAAAAAGTAAAATTTTGTATTGGAAAAGGTTGTCAAAGACCAAATAAACTAATTTTTTCAATGCAAAAAATATTTTGCATCAAGTTTTGATAACATTTTTCATCATCATCTAAGAAGATGCAATCTCTCTCTCTCTCTCTCGCCACATTTTGTCATTGATCACGTTAGAGACCATGCTAAGTATTTGGAAAAGGCTTGCACAGATCTTCGAGGACAATTAAAGTTCGTGCTCCGCATGGATCAAGTTGTATGTAAAAACACTAAGTCCGTGATATTATTCTCTAAATCATTCACAGGATCCACCTTTGAAACCTTCCATATCTTACTTACAACTTGGTATAATTAACAACTTACACATATCAGAAGAAATTTTTGGTATTTAATTAAGTTGCAAACTAGTCAAGACACAGTTCCTATAAATATTATCCATCCATCTATGTGACATTAGGATTTGCCTATGCCAATGGAACTCTCTTCATCTTCATCATCATGCTTCCTCTTCCTCTTCCTCTTGTTCATCATCCCTTTCCTATACTTTCTCAAGGTGGCAGCTTCTTCCAAGAGCAAGAGACCCCGGCTCGCGCCAGGCCCAGCCCCCCTCCCAATAGTCGGGAACCTATTCGAACTCGGCGACAAGCCCCACCGGTCCCTGGCGCGCCTCGCCAAGGCCCACGGCCCCGTCATGTCCCTCAAGCTCGGCCGGATAACCACCACGGTCGTCTCGTCCCCGGACGCGGCGAAGGAAGCCCTCCAGAAGAAGGGCCGCGCCCTCTCCGGACGCTGGGTCCCCGACGCCGACCGGGTCCTCGGCCACGACCGGGTGGCCGTCGTATGGTTGCCTCCTTCCCAGCAATGGAACAACCTACGCGCCGTGATGAGGACCTACTCCTTCGCCGCGAGGGTGCTCGACGCGAGCCAGGGCCTCCGGCGGCAGAAGGTCCGGGAGCTGATCTCGCACGTGAGGGGACGGACGGGCCGGGCGGTGGACGTCGGGGGCGTGGTGTTCGACACCGTGCTCAATCTGATATCCGCCACCGCCTTCTCTTCCGACCTGGTAAGCCTCGATTATCATTCTGATCATTCAGCTTCAAGGAGGTTATCTCGGGGATCATGGAGGAGGTCGGCGAACCTCGCCGATTTCTTCCCGTTGCTCGTGCCGATCGATCCGCACGGCCGCAGGAGGAAGGTGACCAAGTGCTTCGTACGTCTGTTCGGGATGATCGACGAGATCGCAGACCGCCGGTTGAAGCTCATTAAAGAACAACAACAACAACAGGAACAGGAACAGGAACAGGAACAGGAACAGAAGAGTCATGACTTTCTGGATGAACTTCTCCATTTACAACTCGACAGACCTACTTTAAGATCCTTACTAGCAGTAAGTAGAGTTTGTTTTTGACTTTGTTGTGCATTACCAAAAAAACACACACACACACACACACACACACACACATGGGTGCATGATGATAGCATGTGGGGGTGACAAGTAGACACCCTCCATAGGGTGCCACCTCACCTCCCTCATCCTCTATAGAGAATAAGGGAGGTAGGGTGCCACCTCACGGGGGGGTGTCTACTTGTCACCCCCCCATGCTATCATCATGCACATGGGTGCATGATGATAGCATGTGGGGGTGACAAGTAGACACCCTCCATAGGGTGCCACCTCACCTCCCTCATCCTCTATAGAGAATAAGGGAGGTAGGGTGCCACCTCACGGGGGGGTGTCTACTTGTCACCCCCCCATGCTATCATCATGCACATGGGTGCATGATGATAGCATGTGGGGGTGACAAGTAGACACCCTCCATAGGGTGCCACCTCACCTCCCTCATCCTCTATAGAGAATAAGGGAGGTAGGGTGCCACCTCACGGGGGGGTGTCTACTTGTCACCCCCCATGCTATCATCATGCACATGGGTGCATGATGATAGCATGTGGGGGTGACAAGTAGACACCCTCCATAGGGTGCCACCTCACCTCCCTCATCCTCTATAGAGAATAAGGGAGGTAGGGTGCCACCTCACGGGGGGGTGTCTACTTGTCACCCCCCCATGCTATCATCATGCACATGGGTGCATGATGATAGCATGTGGGGGTGACAAGTAGACACCCTCCATAGGGTGCCACCTCACCTCCCTCATCCTCTCTCTCTCTCTCTCTCTCTATATATATATATATACATATATATATATATATATATATATATATATATATATATATATATATATATATATATATATATATAACACCCCACAACTTACTTTACACATCTCATTTTTTATTTCAAAAAAAAAAAATTCCTATTCTACCCTCCTCCTGCTCCCCTCCCCTCTGCTCCGCCGACCCCGACCCCTCCGCCTCCTCCGCCTCCCGCCCCTCCTCCTCCTTCCGCCCCCTCCTCCCTCCTCCTCCTCCTCCTCCGACTCTGACTCCACCTCCTCCCTCCTGAGGAGGGGGCAGGAGGCGGAGGAGGGGGCAGGAGGCGGAGGAGGCTCGGGAGGAGGAGGAGGAGGAGGAGGAGGAGGGGGCGGGAGGCGGAGGAGGGGGAGGAGGATGAGGAGGCTCGGGAGGAGGAGGAGGAGGAGGAGGAGGCTCGGGAGGAGGAGGAGGCTCGGGAGGAGGAGGAGGAGGCTCGGGAGTCGGAGGAGGAGGAGGAGGATCGGAAGGAGGATGCGGAGGAGTCGGAGTCGGCGAAGCGATGTAGGCGGAGCGGGGGGGGGGGGGGGGGGGTTGGGGGAACGGGGGGACGGTAGAATAGGAATTTTTTTCTTTTTTGTTAAAAAAAAATTTGGGGGTGTGTAAAGTAAGTGGTGGGGTGTGTTTAGCCGGACCCTATATATATATATATATATATATATATATATATATATATATATATATATATATATATATAGGGAGCGGATCAAAAGTTTCCCTCACTCTTATCCGTAATATTAATATTAATATTAATATTAATATTAATATTAATATTAATGTTAATATTAATATTAATGTTAAGTTTAATGTTAATTTTAGTATTTAATGTTAATATTAACATTAATATTGACATTAAATTACGGATGAGAGTGAGGGAGTTTTTTAGGGGGTATTCTAAGGGGGCTTTTGATCTGCTTCCACATATATATATATATATATATATATATATATATATATATATATATATATATATATATATAAGCGAATCAAAAGTCCCCTTAGAAAACTTCCTAAAAACTCCCTCACTCTCAGCCATCCATTTAATGTCAATATTAATATTAATGCTAATGTTAATATTAATGTTAATATTACTGTTAATATTAATGTTAATGTTAATATTACTGTTAATATTAATATTAATTTTTATATTAATGTTAATGTTAATATTAATATTAATGTTAATGTTAATGTTAATATTAATTTTAATGTTAAGTTTAATGCTAATTTTAGTATTTAATGTTAATATTAACATTAATATTAATATTAATATTAACATTAACATTAATATTAACATTAAATGGACGACTGCGAGTGAGGAAGTTTTTAGGGGGTTTTCTAAGGGAGGCTTTTGATCCGCTTCCTCTCTATATATATACTTCTTGATATAAAGTATGTCCCTTGATATGCTTCTACTGTGGTGGTTGAATTAATTGTTTCTTGATATAAAGTGTGTCTCTTGATATGCTTCTACTTGTTGGAATTATTCAATAATTAAGGGGCCACACATGTAAAATTAATTGTGTTTGGGCTATCTAAATAATTAAGCCAAATTAAAGTGGTCTATTTGGAAATTGGCTTAAGGGTATAATTGTCATGGAATTAATGTGTAGATACCGGAGATAATTCTAATTTGATGAGGGGCCAAATTAGAAATATCAAAACACATGTATATATATATATCAAAACACATGTGTATATGTGTGTGTGTGTGTGTGTGTGTGTGTGTGTGTGTGTGTGTGTGTGTGTGTGTGTGTATTCATTAGGGTTATAGTCCCCAACTTATACGGCCACCAAAGAGAAGTTCTCTCTTTTTCTCTTCTGCATCCCCATCAACAGAAAGAGAGGGACAAAGGATTCAGATTCACCTTTGTCATTAAGGGTCGTAGCAAGTTGGAAGATCGAACCTAATAAAGAGACGATCGCTTCAACATCCATCAAGCCAAGCAATGAATTCAGGTACGCTTCCGCAATCAATTTAATTTATGTTCTTTATCTCATGAATCGATAGGGCACAATAAAATTTCTAACAAGTGGTATCAGAGCCACCATGTTTGATTTATGAGGTTGAAGTTTCATAATCAATTTGTTGGTGTTGGTATTCAGAAACCCTAGATCACTAGATTTAATTTAATTTAGGGTTTTGATTATTCCGTCAATTTTTTTTATGATCCACCAGTTTTGGTTCTTCCTCATGTAATATGTTGATTTAGTCCACATGGATTCAAAATTGCTGTTGTTGGTTATTAATTTGTGATAGAAGTTGAACTTCAAAGATCCTTTCCCAGACACAGAGTAGCTTTTGTCGTGTAATTTGTATTGTGGATCTTGATAAGGGAAAAACAAAGTAATGGAGGTTCTTCCATTCCGCTAATGCTTTGACATAAGGCCTTGGAATTTGCATGAGAGAAAACTCCTACCAAATTTGTTTCGATGGATCATTATGTTTGAATAAATTAATCCCAATAATTAATCTCTTCCCTTTTTTATGACCCACATGGTCTTTTTGAACAGATAATGACTATTAGATCATTATTAAACTAAATTTTTTTGTCCATTGTTTCCTATGAAATCACACAGTTAATTTATGGTTTGTGATTCAGTGACTACTTGTTCATTAAGATTGCTTGCAAACACTTTTGACATTGTCGGTGCCAACCCACCAGATAGATCATTAAGGACAAAATATGTTTGAATTTTATATTTGGTGGATTATTTTATTTGCAATAATCGATATGGATTAATTTATATAATTTGTTGATGAATATCTTTAGTAAAATATGTCAGCGTAATCTATCGACGTATATATCTTTAGCAGATTATTTTTGGTATAATCTTTATAGATTATTTGGTGCAATATGTTGATACATATCTTTAGTAAAATATAATCTGTTAATGCATATATTTGGTCTTCTATAGATTATTCTATTTAAAGTAATCCTTATGCATTATTTGATATTATCTTTGGGTGCATATCCTCCATAGATTATTTCATGAATTTTGTTATAGTGATAATATCCAATTTTGTCAAATTGAAATTCATGATTATGCTTTTGATTACTTTATTTGAGTAATAATCTTATGAATATGCATGTACATAAGGATTTATGATTATTTAATTTAAATAAGCATAAAGATTTGGACACAATTCAGTTTTGTAAAATTTAGTCAACATTCAAATTTTTGGTGCCTTTTATGACTAGCAATAGTTGTCCAATATTCTAAGTAGACTCATTGAAACAAGATGTCGCCAAAGTGACCTCTCTTGCGTAGATAGTCTACGAGGGATGTCGGATGTTTGTGTGTGCATATTCATGCGGCTATTAGCCGGCCCAAAGGAAGGTTAATACTTGGCCGAATTGCACACATACTTGTGGTGATAGATGTGTGACAATTATACGGTTTATATGTGAATAATAATCCGATCCAAAGATAGGCTTACTATTTGACATGACTTATTGTCAACATTTGATCACTACACCAAGAGTACCACTTGCAGTTAATATCACTGTCCAAAGACTTGATATTAATGATGCACTAGGTATCTTGAGATGGGGATCACCATTATTTGAATTTATTTGACTATCTTTTATTCTTTGGTTATTAATTAGAGCATATTTGTTTATTTATTTTTTGTTCTCTTTTCAGCTAGTATTGCTACAATATCTGCTAATCTGAACTCAATTTCAATGCTTAACGGAACAAACTTCAAGGACTGGAAAGAGAACATATATATTGTTCTCGGCTGCATAGATCTAGACCTTGCACTTAGGATTGAGCGTCCCACTACTCCTAAGGATGACAGTTCATCAGGTGACAGAGCGAACTTCGAGAAGTGGGAACGCTCAAACCGCATGAGTCTAATGATCATAAAACACGGTATTCCAGAAGCATTCAGGGGTGCAGTATCTGATGAGGTTACTAATGCCAAACAATTCTTTGCTGAAATCGAGAAACGATTTGCAAAGAATGATAAGGCGAAAACAAGCACACTTTTGTTGCGCTTGATTACCATGAAGTATAAAGGCAAAGCTAACATAAGGGAGTACATCATAGAGATGTCTCATATTGCTTCAAAACTTAAGACACTTAAGCTCGACTTGTCGGTTGACTTGCTCGTTTATTTGGTATTGCTCTCACTTCCTACACAGTACAATCAGTTCAAGGTCAGTTACAACTGTCAAAAGGAAAAATGGACTCTAAATGAGCTCATTTCGTACTGTGTACAAGAAGAAGAGAGATTGAAGCAAGATAAAATTGAAAGTGCTAATTTGGCTACCACCCCTAAAGACAAGTATAAGGGCACTAAGTGAAAGAATACATAAGCTACTAAGGGTCCAGTGCAAAAGAAACAACAAACTGAGGCTAATGGTTGTTTCTTTTGTGGCAAGCCGGGACACGTAAAGAAGGAATGTACAAAGTACCACGCATGGCGTGTAAAGAAAGGGTTGCCAGATCTACCGAAAGCCAATTGATGGTGAAAGACACATCTATGTGGGAGACGGCAAGTCGGTAGAAGTGGATGCAATAGGACAAATTTTGGATGTCAGTTATTATTGGATTTGATAGACAATTTTATCTAAAGCTTTTATTGTACCGTCTTTTAGACGAAATTTAGTTTCAGTTTTCTTGTTTGACAATCTTATTTATCATTGTTCATTTGGGAACAATAAAGTTTGATCTATCTTTAAATTCAAAATAAATGTTGGTATTAATTTTTTTTTTAATGTTCGTGACATGCTATTATCACTTGAAACTATTGTGTCCTATAAAGAAACCTTGCATATGGAACCACGTGGTACTAAACACAAAAATAAAAAAAATAAAAAAATTTAGACGAGAAATGTAATATTTTTTGAGGATGTTGAGTTTGGGGGAGAAATAAAGTCAATGACATTGTCTTTGAGGAGGAATCGATTGCGATTCCTACTATCACTTTTGACGATGTGCAAGATTCTGCATCTGTCATTGATCAAGAAGTGAATTCAGACAATGTCGAATTACCTCTATAAGTCGATGTTGAGCTACCTCAATAAGATAACATAAAGGCACCCCCATTCAAGATAAGGTAATTGTTTCTGAGAAACAAACTCAACAACCTCAAGAGAAGAGGAAGGAATTTTTTTTTAAGAGACTTTCTCTTCGGTTTCTTTGAAAGACTCTTTTAAACCAATCATAGTACTTGTTGTACATTTTAATATTGAGTTACATCAAATGGATGTCAAAACAGTATTTCTCAATGGTAACATTGACGAAATAATTTATATGGTGCAACCAGAAAACTTTATGTCAGAACCAAAGAATATGATTCGCAAACTGACAGAATCTATTTATGGACTCAAGTAGGCTTCTCGTCAAAGATACTTTGAGTTTTAACAGGTGACTATCTTGTTTGGTTTTGAGATGAACACTGTTGAAGATTGTGTGTATCACAAGTTCAGTGGGAGTAGAAATATAATCTTCTGGTTTTGTATATCGATTAAAGTATTTAATGCAAATTATGGTGACACATGTCGCTAAAGGAGACAAATTTAGTCTCAATCAAGTGCCCTAAGGTTAGCCTTAAAATTAAGAAAATACAATAGATTTTTCCTTCATGATCAGTTGTAGGGAGTCTGATGTATGCTCAAGTATGTACGCTTCAGGATATTGCGTACATATTAGAATGTTAGGCAGATATTTAAGCAAATATGGATGGATCATTGGGTAGCATCCAAACTACTTAAGTAATTAATAGAGAACAAGGAATTATATGCTCTTTGTAGGAGATGGAATAATTCTGGAGATCATAAGGTGTTCCGACTCTAATTTTGTTGGATGCCAACACAGCAGGAGATCCACATCAGGTTATGCTGACTAATGGAGATATATTTTGGATGAGTGTCAAACATGTACTCATAATGTTTTCCACCATGACAGCAAGATTTATAGCATGTTGTGAGGCATCTATTCATGGAATATAGTTGTAAAATCTTGTCATAAGGCTGCACCTACAGGAAAGGGTGTTGAAAGACCACTCAAATTACGGTATGACAATGAATCAGCAATACTGTATTCCAATAACAACAGAAACTTGTATAAGTCAAAGGGTATTGACATAAAATTTCTAGTTGTGAAGGAAAGAATTCAGAATGGTTTAAGTGTCCATATAGCACATTAGGACAAACTCCATGATTAGCGGATCCGCTCACAAAAGTATTATCACCCATGATCTTTCATGAGCATGCTGCTCATATGGGTGTTATCTTAATTAAGAATATGGCAATACAGTGGGAGTTTGTATTTTATGTATTTGGGTGCTATTTGGTTTTGGACACATTTGTATATTAAAGTATTTTGGATATTTATCTGATCAGATATATGGAAATTCAGTTCATTCTGTTTTCATTATGTTAAAGTATTGATCTCACTAAAGTTAAGGAGGACCAGTTGGAAATAGACATATATTGATCACAATGCGTGTAATTTCCATGCTACGCATCCATGATTGATCTATGTCGTTTAGCTATATTGGTATATGTGACCATTGATGGTTTAGTTACGCTATATGTGATGAATGCCACTTTGATCCTATGTTGATATGGTTAATGGACGAGATTGTCCGGATATACCCTAAAGATTAAGATAGCAATTTATGAGCTCACTAAGGTTAACACAATTATAAGGTTACATATGTGGCTCAGTGGGAGATTGTTGGAATTATTCAATAATTAAGGGGCCACACATGTAAAATTAATTGTATTTGGGCTATCTAAATAATTAAGCCAAATTAAAGTGGTCTATTTGGAAATTGGCTTAAGGGTATAATTGTCATGGAGTTAATGTGTAGATACCGGAGATAATTCTAATTTGATGAGGGGCCAAATTAGAAATATCAAAACACATGTATATATATATATATATATATATATATATATATATATATATATATATAATATATATATATATATGTGTGTGTGTGTGTGTGTGTGTGTGTGTGTGTGTGTGTGTGTGTGTGTGTGTGTATTCATTAGGGTTATGGTCCCCAACTTATACGGCCACCAAAGAGAAGTTCTCTCTTTTTCTCTTCTGCATCCCCATCAACAGAAAGAGAGGGACAAAGGATTCGGATTCACCTTTGTCATTAAGGGTCGTAGCAAGTTGGAAGATCGAACCCAATAAAGAGACGATCGCTTCAACATCCATCAAGCCAAGCAATGAATTCAGGTACGCTTCCGCAATCAATTTAATTTATGTTCTTCATCTCATGAATCGACAGGGCACAATAAAATTTCTAACACTAATGTGGTTGTTGAATTAATTGGTACTAGTGTACATGTACGTGCAAACATAAGGTCAGCTACCGTCTTCCTCAGATAACTATTTATGTGTGTGTTTTCTTTTTACAGTGCCAAAGAATTCGAAGTACGAATTTTATTTTATTTTTAAATTTTTCTATTCAGAATAATAACCTTTGGAGTAAGGACATAAAATTTTATTACCATTGGAACATGAAAGGTTGTATGGAAGGAGGAGGCTTTATAGCTTGTAAATTTTATTACTTTGACTCTAAACATAAATGACATTTAAGTTGACATAATAACATCATGTTTATAAAATACTCAAGGGTATTTTAGGAATTCAAAAGTTTTACCACCATATTTTCCTATTATGTAGTAGAATAGATATATATAAAAATTATATATATATATATATATATATATATATATATATATATATATATATATATATATATATATATATATATATATACATATATATATATAGAGGATGAGGGAGGTGAGGTGCCACCCTATGGAGGGTGTCTACTTGTCACCCCCCACATGCTATCATCATGCACCCATGTGCATGATGATAGCATGGGGGGTGACAAGCAGACACCCCCCCGTGAGGTGGCACCCTACCTCCCTTATTCTCTATAGAGGATGAGGGAGGTGAGGTGCCACCCTATGGAGGGTGTCTACTTGTCACCCCCCACATGCTATCATCATGCACCCATGTGCATGATGATAGCATGGAGGTGACAAATAGACACCCCCCCCGTGAGGTGGCACCCAACCTCCCTTATTCTCTATAGAGGATGAGGGAGGTGAGGTGCCACCCTATGGAGGGTGTCTACTTGTCACCCTCCACATGCTATCATCATGCACCCATGTGCATGATGATAGCATGGGGGGGTGACAAGTAGACACCCCCCCCGTGAGGTGGCACCCTACCTCCCTTATTCTCTATAGAGGATGAGGGAGGTGAGGTGCCACCCTGTGGAGGGTGTCTACTTGTCACCCCCCACATGCTATCATCATGCACCCATGTGCATGATGATAGCATGGGGGGGTGACAAGTAGACACCCCCCCGTGAGGTGGCACCCTAGCTCCCTTATTCTCTATAGAGGATGAGGGAGGTGAGGTGCCACCCTATGGAGGGTGTCTACTTGTCACCCCCCACATGCTATCATCATGTACCCATGTGCATGATGATAGCATGGGGGGGTGACAAGTAGACACCCCCCGTGAGGTGACACCCTACCTCCCTTATTCTCTATAGAGGATGAGGGAGGTGAGGTGCCACCCTATGGAGGGTGTCTACTTGTCACCCCCCACATGCTATCATCATGCACCCATGTGCATGATGATAGCATGGGGGGGTGACAAGTAGACACCTCCCCCGTGAGGTGGCACCCTACCTCCCTTACTCTCTCTCTCTCTCTCTCTCTATATATATATATATATATATATTTTATATATATATATATATATATATGAACACACACATATATATATATATGAACACACTCACACACACACTAAATATGAATATTACACTCCACAAGACTAACACAAATATGAAATTAGAAGTACCTAAACCACTTAGAGGCAAAACCTAATTATTCTAGAAGTGTCCAAATTTGGAGGAAACTCAAAGACACAATCACAAACCCAAACTTCTCCTAGGATACTCCAAACGGACTCAAACTTGACACGAATAGGGACACAACCTTGGGGATAAATCCTACGAGGTTCAAACTAATTATCATGATGAAAAGAATGAATTAGAGAATAGGTTGTACCTATCGGGAGATGGATTCCCAATGAAAAATTCCTCCGACACGGCTCCGATACAATGAATTGTTTAGGACACACCCCTTTTTCTTGCTCCCAAAAGCTTGGAGAATTACTACTTGGGATAGAGGAAGAGTTCGATGGAAGAAAAATGGGAAGAAAAGCTTATTTTGGAGATCAAATCTAAGGATTTCTATTCTTTCCTTTTGAAAGAAACTTTGAGAAGAAGAAGAAGAAGAAATTTGAAGTGAATGAATGGAAGAAGGAGGGAGGGTGGTGGCCGGCCCTATGTGGAAGGGTTTGACCCCATGGCAATTTACAAGTTTGCCCCTCCCTTTACTTCCTAATTAAGTTAGCTTCCTAATTGGTTTTGGGGGGTTAGTTTAGACTAAATAAAAATCATACTTAAGCCTAAACACTCATGTGGGATTAGTCCAAACTCCTAAACCTAAATGTTAAGTTTGGTGGGCCATGGCTAATTAATGTGTTAAACACAACTCAAGTCAAAATTTTCCCGGAGTCCCGAATTAAGTCGGAATGCGATAAAATTCGAACCCGACTCATATAATCATTAAATATTAATATTCATGAAATAAAATTCCCAAAAATATTCTAAAAAGGAAAATTACCATTTTACCCCTTGTCACGACCCGTACCCAGTACAAGGACACGAGAAGTGACGAACGCCCAGCCTACGCCGCAGTGTCGGCGGTAGAACGCTGTCCTGAGTCACAATATCTAACACAGTCTAAAATAAGCTCCGAATGGAGAGTAAATAATAAGTAACTCAATCACAATACTAAGATGGAATAGAAGAATGAATCTCAAAAGAGTCACAGATAAAAAGTCTAGGTATAAACCACCAGAATAAATCTCAAGTACAACTCATAAAGTCTCAAACAGAAATACAAATAAAGTACTAAATCACAGCTAGACTACGGGCAAGTCCTCAGCGACTGTGGGATCCTCCTGAGGGTCCACGTCGCCAGTGTCATCTAAGCTAATGCCATAATAAGTAGGGCAGTACTCCTCATCAATACCTGTAAAAATTTTAACATGCCCAGTCAGGACGGAACAAGCACATATCTCTCACAACAGTTCATAGCAGGAATGGACATATAAATCAAGCTATAGAAACCTATACATGAATCGCTGTAAAGAAAGTCAACAAGAGAGAGAGACTATAAAATGAGATATAATATGATAAATAGAGAAATGTAACCTTCTACGTGATTTAGAGCATGAATTGGTTATGTAAACGGTTTGGGTTGCACTTGGATACAGCTATAGAGTGCACATGGATACCTACTGGGATAATGATCACATAACCAACTACACTCTTCCTGCCCCCAATCAATACACATGGATCAATACATGTTATATTATTGCACATGGATAACAACTACTATATATATGGAGCTCATACCCCTATCTTGGAAAAGTAAGGGTGACAAGACCCTAGTCAGGTTTTAAGTTTATTAATTAATCTACCGGAAATCGTCTAACGTCGCAATCTACGTTCGTTATTATTTTAATTAAATAAGTCGGTTATTTAATTAATTAGAAAATGGCAATTACCGGTTAATTTGGCAAAACTTTGGATTTTAATATATATATATATAACTACATTTTCCTTTTAGTGATAAAACATGGACTTCGTTATCTACCAATATTTTATTCAAGTTAATTTATCGTAAAAATTTTATTAGTTTTATACAAAATAATTAATACCCAAATTATAATTACGCATCTAATAACGAAAACTAACTCAGAAAAGAAAGTAAAAACCAAAACTACACAATACAGGGTCACAGCGAAATAAAATAGAAAAATGGGATTATGCCCTTTACAAATTTTACATAAATTAATTAATTCATCTAGGCGAGCTCTGAGTGCCGCGAACGGTCCAAACAGTAGGCCGAAGCCCTGCACCAAAAATACTAACAGCAGTACCAGTTCTAAAAATAATTATAAATATAAATATAGTAGTAAAATGCGTCTCAGACTTGGTCCAAATATCATGTTGCTGGCTAGCGCCTCAACGTACAGGAACCCTGTAGCGTTTGCGCTTCGCCGAGGCTCATTCGACCGATATGGTCGTCGCCTAATTGGGATACGAAACTCCAAAAATCCGTTTACAAAATACCGAAAAATAGAAACCCATTTTAAAATACTTTATTTTTGAAAACTTCCCCAAAAATTTGGGCAGCATCTCCTCTGTAATTGGGACAACCCAATCTTGGGACGGTGCCAAAAGTCAACATAAATAATATCCCAAACCAGGAAAACAACCCAAACCATCCACAATAATATTCCACGCAGAAATAATATCCAACCCGAAAACACATCATAATTATTTGCAGCCAAAACCACAGAATACTCCGAAATAAATTCGGAAACCCCGAAATAAAGTTCGAAATACCGGAATCCACAAAACCGAATTATTCTGAAATAGAATTCGAAAAAATTCAAAACTACAATCGCCTAAACCGAATCCTGTAACGGGATCGGGGACCGTATCATCATCGACACTAAAATAGGGACACGAGGACACGAGATATACCTTGGGTTGCTCGGCTAGAGCTCTCAGATGATACCAGGGAAGGGAAATCCACGTTCCTGCGGACTCGGAAAAGTCCCAAACTCGCGGACAGTAGCGGAAAACACCGGAACAGCGCTGAACAGCGCTGTTGGAACAGCGAGGCGCACGCGGGAGGAAACACGCGGCTGGGCCGGGCGCGGACAGCTGCGAGATCGGCCCGGGAAGCCGCTGAAGGGGGTTTGCGGCCGGAGAAAGCTGGCCGGAGCGCTGGAAGCGAGGCCGGGAGGGCTCTGGCCAAGGGAGGCGGGTCGGCCGGAGGTCTGGTGTAGTGCCCCGTCCCGCAAAGTCAATCGGAGGAATCGAAACGCCGACGGCGTTGGAACTTAGCCTTGCAACGGCTGCTCGAAGGCTCGCTCGTCCGAGGCGACTCCTCGCACAGGTGGGGTAGTTTCGGTGAACTTGCCTCATCTTAGCCTTCACATAATAACTCGCAATGTTTTCAACTTGCACAAGTAGGCTAATATAAAAGCTACGAACACACATAGCTAAAGGAATAATCCCGACCCGTCGGATTATCTTAGAACATGGAAAATGGTCCCACGGTCTTAATAGAAGTCGACTCAGCGTGCTTTCAAATGACACTCGATCCTTCGATCCCGTGGCTTGGGAGAAAGAAGTTGGCTTAAGTTGCTAAGTTGCCCCAACACTCAAATTGGCATAAGTCATAGGTGTCGCCTGCGTGAATGCTTGAGAAAGCATGCACGGTCCCGTCGTTTTGTCCCAGCACTTGAAATAGCCTAAGTCATAGGCGTCGCCCGCATGAATGCTAATAAAGCATGCACAGTCCTGTCTCGCAAGGCTTGGCATAGCCTTCGCACGTCCCGCAAGTTAAGTCGTCTTGTACGGCTGTTGGCTTAAGTCTAGGCACAAACTTGGGTGTTCAAGTCGACCCCGTACATAGCACGTCCTCTCGATGCGTAGTTCGGCGTAGCCTTTGCTCGTCGACTCGTTGCCCGAATAAGTAGACGAGAGTTGTGCTGGGCTATCGAAGCCATTTCTAGCACTGTCTCGTTCTATCTGCGGTTGTCAAGTCACGTAGTCCCTTGAGAACAAGGCTCGTCGTATAAGTATATGACTTGAGAGATAGCGTCGCCTATAGAACCAGGTCTGTCTAAGGCACGAGCTATGATCGGTTTAGTGAAAAGCTTGCCACAAACAAAAGAAGTCCACGCGACTGGTTGTCACCGAGATCGGTCCCGCTACTTGGGAGTCTCGCTAAGTCTTGATAAGTCCCGCATACGAGATCGGTCCCGCGGCTTGGGAGTCTCGTTAAGTCTCGATAGAAAAGAAGGAAAGCACGATCATGTTAAGAAAGGCTTGGTAGATCGAGTTGAGTCTTGCATGGTCATTGGACAACTAGTCGACAATGTGTAGTTTTCTCGAACGGTTGCCTAGGCCAAGGAACCGATTCGGCCCGGGAGGAACGAGGTGGCTCACGGTAGGATGCTGGATAACCGCATGGGAGATACAAAGCGTCTCCAGGCTAGCTACCCGTGAGGAACGAGCCGAGATCTCGTGCCGAGTCTATGATAGCTTGACATTACTAGTGACCACTCATGTAGATGTGTCGGCAGAATAGCGGCACACCGCATGTTTGCCTTTGGATAGCGTCAAGTACTAGCACAGCGTCGGTCAAATCATGAGATAGTCTAGCATGACATGTATTCAAGTTAGCAAGATATGTGCTTCGGCACAAACCAAGGCTTCCGCATATCAAATATTGGCATTCGCGTATTGGCTTTCGCGTAGCGGCATTGTTGGCTAAGTCAGGGAGTCGTTAGGCACGACCTAATCTTGAAATACGGACAAGTCTAGGCAAAGTCTAAGGGCACGACCTGCATGAGTCGTCCCATTGTCGTCTTTGGCATTTGAATCGTGGCACAAGAATTGGCCTAGTGAACTTGAGTTTAAGTGAAAGTCTTGGCACGGCCGCGTCCACATAAGTTGTTGCTCGACGAAGCACAGTCTTGAATACGTTAAGGTCCCGAATAGAGTATGGCACGACCCTGTCGTCCAGAGTTCAAGTTTGGTCAAGTACATGCATAATGAGGTACTGCCCCGATCAAAATACATGTTGGCATGATAGCACAACTATGTCGTCGCATAACGAGTTGGTTAGACGTCAAGTCTTAAAATTGATCCTAAGGCAAGACTAGAAAGACAATCGAAAGGGTTTAAGCTGCACAAAGTAAATGAACGGGTCAATTATGTATGGGTGGGCGAGAAGCTCACTCTACCAGTACAGTTGAGTACTGACACCCACACAGTGTTCATATGCAGGCACAGGTAGAAGCTCGTGGCATGGAGCTCGCTTGGATGCGTCGAGACACGGAGTTCCTTGGCGATTCGAAGCGTGCGGCCGTGTGGATTGAAGACTTATACAGGACATAATATATGAACATCGTATTCCGAAGCTTCCGCTGGCTCAAGTATTAAAATCGAGAGATGAGAGAGAGCAGAGTGACTTGTAAATGAGAGAAAAGTGAGCAAGAGAGACTTGTAATTTGGCCTTCCGCCCACAAATGTAATCTTGTATTCAATATCAATAAAGAGTTTTTTTTGAATGACTTGTGTTCATGTGTGCTTGTTCTAAATTTCCGCTGCATGTTTTAATGTTTCTGCTTGGGACTTCTGTGCGACGACCCCGTCGTCGTCGATGTAATCGGTCGTTATGGAACTACCTTGCACGAGCGCAATCTAGCCTCGTGCGGCATCACGCCTTAGCGAGGACGATCGCTCCTACGGGTGCGGGGCGTGACATAATGGTATCAGAGCATGGCTTTACGTCCTTGGACTTCACGTCAAATTTTTTATTTTTGAAAGCTCGTCGTTGATAAAGAAGTGCGCGCTCTCTCTCTCAAATGTCCCTCGACATATCCATACAATAAGTCTAAATATTTTTAAAAGCTCGTACAAGCGTTCAACCAAATGCATCGGAAGGCTATCGCCGAATGTATCTGTAGGCCTTTGTGCCGAACGATGTTAAACTTGACTCGATAGAGAACACATGCTAAGTTAACATGTCGCGTGCGTACCTAACTAGTCCTGTATTGACCCTAGCAATTGAGCATACAAACTCAAATATAATCCGCACGGGATGGTTATGCGGCACAACTTAGTCCGCGCGTCGCGCACCTCGACTTTTGGTGCAATCGAGTCGCGAGCAATATCAAGTACCGCTCGGTCGGAAACGAGCTACACTTAGAGTATCTATCGATAGGAACGCTATCGAGTTAACGCGTAGACGTACACGGAAGATCGACTTGGATTTTGAGGAATAGGGCGAACGACTTAGTGCGTCGATACGTCGTAGACAATTACGCTAGAGATTCGTCGAACGAATCTGAAAGATGTCTTAGCGAATGACGCGAACGTAATTGAGGACTAGATTGGATGGCTCAAATCTGAGTGGCGTATGGTTTGTCTTGGAAATCAATCGAGCAAAATTGAGGATTACGAGTATGTCGACGAGGCGATGCGATCGCGCAAAGCCTTATAACGCGTCACGCTTAGTTGGTCGTGACTTCGAATGTCCCAAACGAGATGTCGTTCAGACAACTTGTCAATGGGCAATGCGAGTTAGAAAACGATTCGGAACGATGAATGAAAGTGAATGTCTCGATCGAAGAAACCTAGAGGATCGTGCTTACGATTTCGGATTGCGCCAAATGAAATATGAATTGAGTTTTGAACAATGATCTTGAAACGAGCTTGAGGAATAGCGATCGAACTTGATCTTGAATATCAAAAAAATTGTGGAATATCCAACTCGGACAACAGCATCAATGCACGACTCGAAATTGGTTACAAAGGAAGATCGTCAGGTTACGCATATCGTCGATGGTATTGAGGCATATCAAAGATCGATATACGATAACTCGGGGATACTCTGACTCGGCGAATGACGATCATGCAAATGTCATTGTTCCGATGGATGCTATACTCGGGATGTTGAAATGTGTCGAAGAAAATATAAACTTGGCTCGAGGATTTTCTGGTTGAACAAATGACAAACGGACTATCGAATTGACTTGAATAAAAATGATATGTTTGGATTTGCTTCGTCGATAACCATAACGTTGACATTCTTATCTTATGCGAGCGCAACTCCAGCCTCGCATATGCGTCACATCGATTAGGGCGATCACTCCGCGTGAGCGCTGGTATGGTGATTCATACAGCGGGGGTGATTGAACTAGCATGGCGTGGCAACTTGTGTGCTTCGACTTGTGGTTTGACGTGAAGGTGAACTCGAGAACGACTCAGCGTGCTTGATGATCAAATTTGAGGATTGCATAGATCCAATCCGCGTATCGAGAATGAACGAGTCTGGACTCAAACAAGAGTTACGCCCCGATAAGAATGATTATTCTGCGGGTGTGTTACATGGTTATTCATGAACCACCGTAGATAATCGAACTCACATGAGATTGGGACGCAACGTATTGTCAAAGCTAGACGACCTAATGATCGAATACATGAATTGGTTAGAATTGGTAATTTGAATGGATTCGAATATGTGCAACGAATGCATTGATGCGAATAGGTGATCGTGCTCGATGTTTAGAAATCTGAGTGACACGAGCTTGGGTAGAAAACCCCATATTACCGAATTGGTTTGACCCTAGGATTGGGGTCAGCGTTGTCATTATTATTGGGGAACTACGATTCCAATCCTGACATTGACTTAGCCTCAAAAAAGATGGCCTAGAGGTTAGGCGAGACGTCCTGTTTCATGAGTTATCAATCAAAGGATTGATCTTGAGGATTGGCATGGATGGATAGTGTGAATCACGAATATAGGAGAACCCCTCACGAGATTCGGCTGACATATATATATTTCAGGGACGCCGGAGTACGTGCACGAGGCAACTCGAGTGAGAATGACGAATCCTCTATCATGCGGCTTGGCTGAATGCATGTATTCTGGGGACGCCTGGTGTAATGCTTGTGGTCCGTATTACGTATTTCTGGAATACGTGTACGTATTTTATTCTGTATGATTCCTTGTTAGCTTATATCTTGGCTTGGTTATTTCTTGGCTTAGTTCGGCTTGGCTCGGTTTTCTTTGATTTAATATGAACCAATGTGAACCCCCTACCTACCACCACCATTGTATTTATTAGCCCATTCTTTTCTCTCTCTTCATTAATCTCATCTTCTTCTTCCTCATTACTTCTTACCTACCAGAGAGAGAAGAGAGAGGTCTAGGCAAGTGCAACTTGCTTCATGGAGGAACTCTGATTTTATTGCTCCATTCTCTTCTTTACTACATTCTAAAGCACTTTAGTATTTAACATTTCTCATTTTCATGGCTGGATTCTTGTAGATCTAAGTTTATTTTATTTTTGGATTTCTTGGGTTTTGATCTATTTAATCCTGCTATTTCTGAGTTTTGATGGTTCCATGTCGTAGAGAATTTCGTTCTACCCCTTTTTGACCTATGGAAGTTCGGATTTGGGCTCCGGATGATAGAGTTATGCAGCTTGGAAGCCTTGGCTCTCATGGATTTGTTTAATATCCATTTTACGTCCATTTTATATCCTTACGCCTTTTTGTCATGAACTTGATAATCATGGATTTGTTTAATATGTACCTGAGCATGACATGATAGTGACCCGTAGTGGTGCACTTTTGACAAGAAAACCTGACATGACATGATAGTAGCCCGTCGTGGCGCACTCCTAACAAGTACACCTGACATGATTATTCTTGAACAGCTGTTGCGACGGCTACCTGACATGACATGACCTGTATAAATTACATGGACACCGTGGGCGATTGTGCTTGTACAAATAAACCAGTCCTGTCTTACATCATGTCTAGGAAGGGACTCCTGAGTACCACGGTCAGGAGTACCTATTGAAATGGACTAAGGTTAATAACTAGATTAACACATTAGTCATGAAGAGATTTCCCAGCTACAGGCAATCCCGTTACCTGGGCGCGCCTGGGATCTGTAGCCTGCCGTCGAGTAGGGCACATTTCCAGCACACTGTCATGTGTTGCACCTTTCAAGCCACTTAAGGGTACATGCATTTCCTGGACGGTGTACCCACTTGAATTCAACCCCTAATTTCGACCTGGGTAACCTGGATGGTCTGCAGGGCTTGTGGCTGTGGAATAATCTCACTGCATCTTGTTAGTAATTAGGCTTGTGACAGCCCTAGTTAGTTAAAGTATCAAGCCGTAGTTCTTGCTTGGTCGTGAAATGATTGGATGGAGTCTAACTAGTCTAGTCTTGTCCTGATCCTGTTCCAGATTATTGAATGACCAAAATGCTTGTATTTATTTTACCGATAAATGGTGAGAAACCAAGCTCCGTTCAGACGAAGGGTTACAACCCCGGTCCTTGTTTTGGTTTACGGGTTGTAACCTGGTTATCTGAATAGTTCCATGGTTATCTCGTCGTATATCATCCTGATGTGTTTTCTTTATTTCCAGTTCTTACTTTTATTTATATCTTGTGCTGATTGCTGGTTTTAGTTCCTAAGTGAAGCTTCCTTTGTGGCACTTGCTCTTTCTGGGATCTGATCCAGCTGGTTTTGTATGGCCAGATTTCGGAGCAGCTCCAGAGGATCCACTGCTTTTCCAGCCCGATGGTGAACACCAGACGTAACCCGGGCAATGAGTGGGTTTATTTTTGCTCTCCCACTTTATTGTAAAAATATTCTTTTGAGGCGTTTAGCCGACGAGCACCTGTTTAGCTCGATTGCACTTACTTATTGTCTGTCTACGGGCTGTAACATGATTGACAGATCCTAGGGTTGATCATGTATGACTAAACTCTTGCTAGTCCTCACATTTTGTAACGACTAGCTTCATGATCAGCTGAATATGTAATATTTGGGACGCCTTATTATTGTATATTTAATGATCATACATCTTGTAACATTTACTTACTTGCTTGTGATTGAGACACGAGGCTTGTTCATGACCTTAAGAGACTGTTGGCTTGTAGATAAACCCTCATGTATCTAGACAGCCGTGACCGTATAGCGAGATGGAATCCATTTCAATATACGTAGCTGGCTATGTCTGCCCCCGCTCTCCAGTATTCTGGTTCTGGGGTGTGACATGGTTTAAGTGGTGGCCCATACAGGTCTTGTAAATCAAAATATGTGAGGGTTTACCGGATAGATGTCTCAATCAGTATTCGTCCTTGATCTCTGCTCGTATCTTCTGAATCCCTGAATTCTTGTCCTGACCATGTGCTTGTATCGTTGATCTGTCCTGGTCCTTCCTTATTGTTTCCCCATGTCGTCTTCTTCAGCGGCATTGTTCCTGGACCTGCCGGCCAGCAAGGCGGAGCACCTCCCGTGGACCAGCAGCAGCCCGGAGATCAAGTCCAGCACTCCGGAGTAGCCTCCAGAGTCGAGCCTATTGGAGAAGAGCCTCCAGTTCAGCCAGTTCAGCCTGCCGAACCTGATGATGGCACATTAGTAGGACTCGTCAGGACCTTGATAGCTTCTCAAGATCGTCGTGGAGATGCCTTGCAACAGGCAGTGACGGATGCCTTGACCAGAGGAGGTCATCAGGGTAACAGTGCGGCCAACAGCTTCAAGCGCTTGAACCCTCCATTCTTTGACGGTAGTGAAGATGCTATTGCGGCAGATGCATGGCTTCAGGACACAGAAGTGATTCTCGAGGCAGCCAGGACTCTAGAGAACGAGAAGGTGGCAGTTGTGCGCCTACAGTTGTTAGATCTTGCCCGCAGCTGGTGGGCAGCTCAGGCCGTTGGATTAGCAGCACCCATTGCTTGGGCAGTGTTCAGAGAGAGATTCCAGACCAAGTATTTCGATGCCGTGGCTCGGTATGATCTGCAGACCAGGTTCACCAATTTGAAGCAAGGAGGCAGGACGGCCGATGGTTATACGGCCGAGTTTTCGAGACTCAGTCGGTTTGCTCCCACCTTGGTGGCAATCGAGTATGATAGAGCCCAGCAATTCCAGCAGGGGCTTCACCTGGAGATCTTATTGGCAGCTGAGCAGTTTGAGCATCAGACTTTTGATGCAGTCTTGAGAGCAGCCCGGAGGCATGAGTATACCTCCCAGAGGATTGTGGATAGGGTCGGAGGTCGGAAGAGATCTCACGGCCAGATGAATCAGTCTTCAGCACCAGCCCCGGCAGCCAGGGCTTTGACTATTGGAGCTCCGAGGCGAGCGGCCTCAGTAACGTCGGTTCAGCATTCAACTCCGACGCACCCTCAGCAGCAGCAGCAGAAGCAGAAGCAGTCTTCCGCAGTGGGATGTTCTCATTGTGGAAAGCCAGGCCATGTGGTAGCAGAGTGTCGTAGGGCACAGGGATTGTGTCTGGTTTGTGGAGCACCAGACCATAGGGTTGGATCCTGTCCGAACAGGGGTGGTTCATCATCGTCCAACCTTTCTAGCTCTTCGGTGAGAGGACCAGCTCCGGTCCAGCAGCAGCAGCAGTATCCATTGTCGAGGCCCTTGTCGCCTCAGTCCCAGATGTTCCAGCAGCAGAACCCCCAGCAGTATGCACAAGCCCAAGCCTTGAGTCAGAATAGGCAGCGAGGATTTCAGCAGAGGGGACCAGTACCCCGAGGGCATGGTCAGGCTATGGTGATGACCGCAGAGGAAGGATTGGCACCAGGAGAGGTAGTGGCAGGTACTATTCTCGTCAATTCCTTTCCAGCTTCAGCTTTATTTGATTCTGGTGCATCGCATTCTTTTATGTCTGCACGATTCGCGACACGGGTAGGATTGAAGCCCGAGTCATTATCAGTAAGGCTCAATATACTTACTGGTAACGGACTTGTGGGAGTAGATAGAGTATTTTCCTCGTGTCGGATCGTAGTTAGCGGTAGAGAATTCCCCGCTAGATTGATAGAGTTCCCGATGGCCGATTATGATGTGGTCCTAGGGATGGATTGGTTGAGGAACCAGTATGCTAGAATAGACTGCCATGTTGGTAGGGTTGTTTTTAGCATTCCAGGCGAGCCAGAGTTTTCCTTTTCCCGAGGTGAAGTTGAGCCTTCTCCTCCGATATTGCGGATGGCAGTAGCAGCAGTGCAGTTGCCCAGGATAGTAGATGAGTTCCCAGATGTTTTCCCAGAAGAGCTACCAGGTATGCCTCCAGAGCGGGAGATCGAGTTCACCATAGACTTGATTCCCGGGACAGCCCCAGTGTCAGAGAGAGTCTACAGGATGGCGCCGTCAGAGTTGGAGATCTTGTACAAGATGATTGAAGAACTCAGAACCAAGGGATTCATTCGTGCTAGTGGATCGCCTTGGGGAGCCCCGATGCTTCTTGTGAAAAAGAAGGATGGTACGTCCAGGTTATGTGTTGATTATCGTACCTTGAACTCAGTGACAATCAAGAACAGATACCCTCTTCCGAGGATAGATGACTTGTTTGATCAACTCAAGGGGGGCTTCAGTATTCTCGAAGATTGATTTGCACTCAGGTTATCATCAGATCAGAGTCAGAGAGCAGGACATCCCGAAGACAGCTTTCAGATCGAGGTATGGGCATTGGGAGTTCCTTGTGATGCCATTTGGAGCGACCAATACGCCGGCAGTATTTATGGATCTCATGAATCGCATCTTCATGCCTTACTTGGATCAGTTCGTGATTGTGTTCTTGGATGACATCCTGGTCTACAACAAGAGTGAGGCGGAGCATGAGCAGCATCTCCGTGTGGTTCTTCAGATTCTCAGGGAGCACCAGTTATATGCCAAGTTCAGTAAATGCGAGTTCTGGCTTGATCGCATTTCGTACTTGGGTCATATCATCACTAGAGGAGGAGTAAAAGTGGATCCCCAGAAGATTGTGGCTATTGAGTCGTGGCCGGTGCCCAGCACAGTTGCAGAAGTTCGCAGTTTCCTTGGATTGGCCGGCTACTACCGACGGTTTGTTTCGGATTTTGCTCGGATATCAGCGCCATTGACGCAGTTGACCCGCAAGGATGCGCAGTTTGCTTGGACATTAGAGTGTCAGAGTTCTTTTGAGCAGTTGAAGCGAGGCCTGATAACAGCTCCTATTCTTACGCTTCCAGATGGAACCGGAGGATTCTCAGTGTATTGTGATGCTTCAGGCAGAGGCTTAGGATGTGTTCTGATACAGCATGGAAAGGTAATAGCTTATGCGTCACGACAACTTCGTGATCATGAGAGGAATTACCCAACCCATGACTTGGAGCTGGCAGCAGTGGTGTTTGCACTTAAGTTGTGGAGGCACTACTTGTACGGAGATAGGGTGGAGATTTTCACCGACCACAAGAGCCTGAAGTATGTTTTCACCCAGAAGGATCTTAACATGCGTCAGAGAAGGTGGCTGGAGCTTCTTGTGGATTATGATGTCAACTTGCAGTATCATCCTGGGAAGGCCAACGTTGTTGCAGATGCTTTGAGCAGGAGAGCCGGAGTTTATTTCCTAACAGCGCAGCCAGAGCTGTTAGCAGATCTTCAGAAGATGGGTATAGAAGTTGTCCTTCCTTCCAGTATGGCATTGATGGCCAGCATGCAAGTACAATCCACTATAGTCGAAAGGATCCGGATGGCGCAGTCGGCAGATTCCAAGCTTCAGCGACTCAGAGCAGAGTGTGAGGCAGGACGAAGACCAGAGTTATGCATTCATGAGGACGGTACACTTCGACATGGAAAGCGTCTTTGTGTACCCAGCAGAGATATCCGGCAGGAGATCATGTCAAAGGTACACAGTTCTCAGTATTCCATCCATCCTGGCAGTACGAAGATGTACCATGATATCCGTCAGCACTTCTGGGGGAATAGCATGAAGCGGGAGATAGCTCGGTTTGTCTCTCGATGCTTGGTTTGCCAATAAGTTAAAGCTGAACATCAGAGACCGGCTGGACTTCTTCAGCCCTTGTCGATTCCAGAATGGAAGTGGGAGCATGTGACCATGTATTTCATGACTGGATTACCTAGATCCCCAGCTGGCAGAGATGCTATCTGGGTTATAGTTGATCGGCTCATGAAGGTGGCTCACTTTCTTCCATTCAGAGTTGGTCAGTCGACGGCTCAACTAGCGGAGATGTACCTCAGGCAGATTGTCAGGTTGCACGGTGTGCCAGTCAGTATCACCTCGGACCGAGATTCAAGATTTACGTCGCACTTTTGGCGTAGCCTGCAGGAGAGTTTGGGAACTCGTCTCCAGTTTAGTTCAGCGTATCATCCGCAGACAGATGGCCAGTCGGAGCGCACGATCCAGACTCTTGAAGACATGTTGCGGTCTTGCACACTTGACTTCGGTGGTTCATAGGAAGATCATTTGCACCTGGTGGAATTCTCGTACAACAACAGTTTCCAGGCCAGTATCCAGATGGCACCGTTCGAGGCACTGTATGGTAGGAAGTGCAGATCCCCGCTAGCCTGGGATGATGTTGGAGAGAGACAGATGCTCGGTCCAGAAATGATCGCCCAGACAATTGAAGTGGTCAGACGAGTCAGAGATCACCTTCGAGTTGCTCAAGATCGCCAGCGCCATTGGGCCGATTCTCATCGGCGTCCTCTCGAGTTTTCGGTCGGCGATCATGTATTCCTGAGGATTTTGCCTAACCGTGGCGTCATTCGTTTCGACGTACGGGGAAAGCTTAGTCCTAGGTATATAGGACCGTTTGACATTCTGGAGCGAGTAGGAGATGTATCCTATCGTCTCGCTCTTCTGCCGTCGCTAAGTGAGGTGCATGACGTGTTCCATGTATCACAATTACAACGGTATATCCCGGACCCGAGCCACATCCTGGATCATTCGAAATTGGTTGTTGGTACCAACCTTTCGTATGAGGAGAGGCCCGTGTCTATATTGTACCGGAGAGAGAAGATCCTCAAGAACAAGACTATCAAGTTAGTCCGAGTTGCTTGGGGTCATCACTCTTTGGGGGAGTCAACGTGGGAGCGTGAGGATGATATCCGATCGCAATATCCCGATTTGTTTGACTCGTGAGGTATGATATCTTTCTTATGCCTCATACCTTCGATTCCTTGCTTGCATGATTGATTGTCTGCCTAGTTATAGCTTGCATGTGATTGATGTAGCTTGTCCTTGCTCCTCTAGCCTCTTGATTAAATTCCGAGGACGGAATTCTTTTAAGGTGGGTAGAGTTGTAATGCTTGTGGTCCGTATTACGTATTTCTGGAATACGTGTACGTATTTTATTCTGTATGATTCCTTGTTAGCTTATATCTTGGCTTGGTTATTTCTTGGCTTGGTTCGGCTTGGCTCGGTTTTCTTTGGTTCAATATGAACCAATGTGAACCTCCTACCTACCACCACCATTGTATTTATTAGCCCATTCTTTTCTCTCTCTTCATTAATCTCATCTTCTTCTTCCTCATTACTTCTTACCTACCAGAGAGAGAAGAGAGAGGTCTAGGCAAGTGCAACTTGCTTCATGGAGGAACTCTGATTTTATTGCTCCATTCTCTTCTTTACTACATTCTAAAGCACTTTAGTATTTAACATTTCTCATTTCCATGGCTGGATTCTTGTAGATCTAAGTTTATTTCATTTTTGGATTTCTTGGGTTTTGATCTATTTAATCCTGCTATTTTTGAGTTTTGATGGTTCCATGTCGTAGAGAATTTCGTTCTACCCCTTTTTGACCTATGGAAGTTCGGATTTGGGCTCCGGATGATAGAGTTATGCAGCTTGGAAGCCTTGGCTCTCATGGCGTTCTTCCTCTCAGAAATTTGGAGAAGATGAACTGTGCTTAGACTTGACTTGACCGCATGACAATTCATGCGGCAAGTGATCTAGCCGCATGAGACTCTCAGCCGCATAGGCCGAGTCTCATTCTTGGCCGCATATACGCCCTTGTACTCTTCTGAACCGCATGAGTCCTCAGTTCCTTCTTGCCGCATGGAGTCCCACTTGCCTTCAGTCGCATATGTACCTTTCACTCTCAGCCGCATAGCAGCCATGTTGACTTAACCGCATGTGCCTCCTTCTATACCCAGTCGCATGAACTCTACACTTCCGCTGGCCGCATGAGGCCCAACGTCTTGGAGCCGCATGCGCTCTTGCACTTCCAGCTGCATGCGCCCCCTTGTCTTGGCCGCATGTGATTCAGCGACCCTGGCCGCATGCGTCCTCCTAATTGGGCCGCATGAGTCTACCCTTTCCTGACCGCATATGACTGAGCCACATGACTTTCTCATGTTCCTGTGTACTATTATTTATCATTAATTGCCCATGTTTTGTAACTCCTTTATTAGATATTTTACGTCCATTTTATATCCTTACGCCTTTTTGTCATGAACTTGATAATCATGGATTTGTTTAATATGTACCTGAGCATGACATGATAGTGACCCGTAGTGGTGCACTTTTGAGAAGAAAACCTGACATGACATAATAGTGGCCCGTCGTGGCGCACTCCTGACAAGTACACCTGACATGATTATTCTTGAACAGCTGTTGCGACGGCTACCTGACATGACATGACCTGTATAAATTACATGGACACCGTGGGCGATTGTGCTTGTACAAATAAACCAGTCCTGTCTTGCATTATGTCTAGGGAGGGACTCCTGAGTACCACGGTCAGGAGTACCTATTGAAATGGACTAAGGTTAATAACTAGATTAACACATTAGTCATGAAGAGATTTCCCAGCTACAGGCAATCCCGTTACCTGGGCGCGCCTGGGATCTGTAGCCTGCCGTCGAGTAGGGCACATTTCCAGCACACTGTCATGTGTTGTACCTTTCAAGCCACTTAAGGGTACATGCGTTTCCTGGACGGTGTACCCACTTGAATTCAACCCCTAATTTCGACCTGGGTAACCTGGATGGTCTGCAGGGCTTGTGGCTGTGGAATAATCTCACTGCATCTTGTTAGTAATTAGGCTTGTGACAACCCTAGTTAGTTAAAGTATCAAGCCGTAGTTCTTGCTTGGCCGTGAAATGATTGGATGGAGTTTAACCAGTCTAGTCTTGTCCTGATCCTGTTCCAGAATATTGAATGACCAGAATGCTTGTATTTATTTTACCGATAAATGGTGAGAAACCAAGCTCCGTTCAGACAAAGGGTTACAACCCCGGTCCTTGTTTTGGTTTACGGGTTGTAACCTGGTTATCTGAATAGTTCCATGGTTATCTCGTCGTATATCATCCTGATGTGTTTTCTTTATTTTCAGTTCTTACTTTTATTTATATCTTGTGCTGATTGCTGGTTTTAGTTCCTAAGTGAAGCTTCCTTTGTGGTACTTGCTCTTTCTGGGATCTGACCCAGCTGGTTTTGTATGGCCAGATTTCGGAGCAGCTCCAGAGGATCCACCGCTTTTTCGGTCCGATGGTGAACACCAGACGTAACTCGGACAACGAGTGGGTTTATTTTTGCTCTCCCACTTTATTGTAAAAATATTCTTTTGAGGCGTTTAGCCGACGAGCACCTGTTTAGCTCGATTGCACTTACTTATTGTCTGCCTACGGGCTGTAACATGATTGACAGATCCTAGGGTTGATCATGTATGACTAAACTCTTGCTAGTCCTCACATTTTGTAACGACTAGCTTCATGATCAGCTGAATATGTAATATTTGGGACGTCTTATTATTGTATATTTAATGATCATACATCTTGTAACATTTACTTACTTGCTTGTGATTGAGACACTAGGCTTGTTCATGATCTTAAGAGACTGTTGGCTTGTAGATAAACCCTCATGTATCTAGACAGCCGTGACCGTATAGCGAGATGGAATCCATTTCAATATACGTAGCTGGCTATGTCTGCCCCCGCTCTCCAGTATTCTGGTTCTGGGGCGTGACACCTGGAATGCGTGTACGATCCAGCCAAGTGATACGTTGAATGGAAATGAGACTTGGGGAATGGAAGAGTGTCGAGAATTCGAAATCGTGTTGAAGGAAAGAATGATAATAGTGCGAGCGTGGCTCGGACTCAAGGAAACGCGTAGGTGTATCTCGCTCGACTGTTATAGTCCTGTGTCTAGGCTCTATTAAGTCTTGGCCATAGAAATGGTAGGATGGCTTGCCTTCAGGAAAGTCACGAGGACGAGACTTGTTCTGAGTGGTGTATGATGTAGTGCCCCGTCCCGCAAAGTGAATCGGAGGAATCGAAACGCCGACGGCGTTGGAACTTAGCCTTGCAACGGCTGCTCGAAGGTTCGCTCGTCCGAGGCGACTCCTCGCACAGGTGGGGTAGTTTCGGTGAACTTGTCTCATCTTAGCCTTCACATAATAACTCGCAATGTTTTCAACTTGCACAAGTAGGCTAATATAAAAGCTACGAACGCACATAGCTAAGGGAATAATCCCGACCCGTCGAAATATCTTAGAACATGGAAAATGGTCCCACGGTCTTAATAGAAGTCGGCTCAGCGTGCTTTCAAATGACACACGATCCTTCGATCCCGTGGCTTGGGAGAAGGAAGTTGGCTTAAGTTGCTAAATTGCCCCAACACTCGAATTGGCCTAAGTCATAGGCGTCACCTGCGTGAATGCTTGAGAAAGCATGCACGGTCCCGTCGTTTTATTCCAGCACTTGAAATAGCCTAAGTCATAGACGTCGCCCGCATGAATGCTAATAAAGCATACACGGTCCTGTCTCGCAAGGCTTGGCATAGCCTTCGCACGTCCCGTAAGTTAAGTTGTCTTGTACGGCTGTTGGCTTAAGTGTAGGCACGAACTTGGGTGTTCAAGTCGACCCCGTGCATAGCACGTCCTCTCGATGCGTAGTTCGGCATAGCCTTTGCTCGTCGACTCGTTGCCCGAATAAGTAGACGAGAGTTATGCTGGGCTATCGACGCTATTTCTAGCACTGTCCCGCTCTATCTGCGGTTGTCAAGTCACGTAGTCCCTTGAGAACAAGGCTCGTCGTATAAGTATATGACTTGAGAGATAGCATCGCCTATAGAACCAGGTCTGTCTAAGGCATGAGCTACGGTCGGTTTAGTGAAAAGCTTGCCACGAATAAAAGAAGTCCACGCGACTGGTTGTCGCCGAGATCGGTCCCCTACTTGGGAGTCTCGCTAAGTCTTGATAAGTCCCGCACACGAGATCGGTCCCGCGGTTGGGAGTCTCGTTAAGTCTCGATAGAAAAGAAGGAAAGCATGGTCATGTTAAGAAAGGCTTGGTAGATCGAGTTGATTCTTGCATGGTCATTGGACAACTTGTCGACAAGGTGTAGTTTCCTCGAACGGTTGCCTAGGCCAAAGAACCGATTCGGCCCGGAAGGAACGAGGCGGCTCACGGTAGGATGCTAGATAATCGCATGGGAGATACAAAGCACCTCCGGGCTAGCTACCCGTGAGGGACGAGCCGAGTCTATGATAGCTTGACATTGCTAGTGACCACTCATGTAGATGTGTCGGCAGAATAGCGGCACACCGCATGTTTACCTTTGGATAGCGTCAAGTACTAGCACAGCGTCGGTCAAATCATGAGACAGTCTAGAACGACATGTATTCAAGTTAGCAAGATATGTGCTTCGGCACAAACCAAGGCTTCCGCGTATCAAATATTGGCATTCGCGTATTGGCTTTCGCGTAGCGGCATTGTTGGCTAAGTCAGGGAGTCGTTAGGCACGACCTAATCTTGAAACACGGACAAGTCTAGGCAAAGTCTAAGGGCACGACCTGTACGAGTTGTCCCATTGTCATCTTTGGCATTTGAATCGTGGCACAGGAATTGGCCTAGTGAACTTGAGTTTAAGTGAAAGTCTTGGCACGGCCGCGTCCACATAAGTTGTTGCTCGGCGAAGCACAGTCTTGAATACGTTAAGGTCCCAAATAGAGTATAGCACGACCCTGCCGTCCAGAGTTCAAGTTTGGTCAAGTACATGCACAATGAGGCACTGCCCCGATCAAAATATACGTTGGCATGATAGCACGACTATGTCGTCGCATAACGAGTTGGTTAGACGTCAAGTCTTAAAATTGATCCTAAGGCAAGACTAGAAAGACAATCGAAAGGGTTTAAGTTGCACAAAGTAAATGAACGTGTCGGTTATGTATGGGTGGGCGAGGAGGTCACTCCACCAGTACAGTTGAGTACTGACACCCACACAGTGTTCATGTGCAGGCATAGGTAGAAGCTCGTGGCGTGGGACTCGTTTGGATGCGTCGAGGCATGGAGTTCCTTGGCGATTCGAAGCGTGCGGTCGCGTGGATTGAAGACTTATACAGGACATAATGTATGGACATCGCCTTCCGAAGCTTCCGCTGGCTCAAGCATTGAAATTGAGAGATGAGAGAGAGCAGAGTGACTTGTAAATGAGAGAAAAGTGAGCACGAGAGACTTGTAATTTGGCCTTGCGCCCACAAATGTAATCTTGTATTCAATATCAATAAAGAGTTTCTTTTGAATGACTTGTCTTCATGTGTGCTTGTTCTAAATTTCTGCTGCAAGTTTTAATGTTTCTGCTTGGGACTTCTGTGCGACGACCCCGTCGTCGCCGATGTAATCGGCCGTTATGGAACTACCTTGTACGAGCGCAATCTAGCCTCGTGTGGCATCACGCCTTAGCGAGGATGATCGCTCCTACGGGAGTGGGGCGTGACATCTGGCCGGCGGAAGGCGGGCGGATCTGGCTGGGGCGCGCGGGCGGAAGGAGCCGGGGGTCGCGGGCTTGGGCGCCGGAGGAGGCGGCGCGGGCTGGTGGCGAGGTCGCCAGAGGGGCGCGCGCGAGAGACGGGGTCGGCCGCTCGGGTGGAGTCGCGGACGGGTCGGAGGCACTGGCGCACGGGGCGGCTAGGGCGCTCGGCTGGCCGGAGTTGGACGCGGCCAGGAGATCGGGGCCGAGAGGGGGTGGGAGCTTTGGGGAGAGTGAGAGATTAGGAGAAAGTGAGAGTGAGGGATTGAGAGAAATGATGATGGGAGTGGTGCTTGTGGGTGGTTTAAATGGGGAGAGTGAGGGAGTGAAGTGAATATGTGTGGAGGAGAGGAGAATGGGAAGAAGCAGGAGAATTAGGTGGGGTGTGGCTTGGTCGTGGGAGACCAAGCCAGTACGTGGGGAAATTCCTTTTTTTAAAAAAAGAACATTGCATAAGTATCTAAGTATTAATAATCAGATCATTAAAAGAGAAAAATTTAGGGTTTGGAAATCGGAGATCGAGTTCGAGAAAACGGGGTCGGTGTCCGGACTCGGGTCGGACTCCGGGCACGGGATCGGAATAGGGCACAATCAAAAATCCGATAATAATTTTAAAAATAATATTTTTTCTAATTCTGACTAATAAATAATAATAATAATAATAATAATAATAATAATAATAATAACTAGAATTACGCTACAAATCCAATAATTCATAAATTCTAAAATTCTGGGTTTCACAATCTTCCCTCCTTAGAAAATTTTGTCCTCGAAATTAAGGCAGGGTTAGGGGTTACCTCAAGTCTCAAACAGATATGGATACTGCTCCTGCATCTTGTTTTTCCGCTCCCAGGTAGACTCGCCTGGGGAGTTGTGCCGCCACATAACTCTGACTATTGGCGTCACAGAGTTTCTGGTTCTCTTCTCTCCTCTATCCAGTATTGCAACTGGCTTCTCTGGCACTGTGAGGCTGGGTCCAATTTCCAGCTCCGAATGGTCCAATATGTGGCTCGGGTCTGGGATGTAGCGTCTCAGCTGCAAAACGTGGAAGACGTTGTGGACGCCTTCGAAACTTGGGGGTAGAGCAACCCGATAAGCCACTTCAAGAATGCTGTTAAGTACTTCAAAAGGACCAATATGCCTGGGGCTTAGTTTTTCTGCTCTGCCGAAACGGATGGTTCCTCTGGTAGGGGAGATCTTCACGAACACACTGTCACCTTCTTCAAACTCCAACGGCCGTCGGCTGCTATCGGCCCAATGCTTCTGTCTGTCCTGGGCAATCCTGAGCTTGTCTCTGATCATCTTTACCTTCTCTGCTGCATCGGTCACCATCTCAGGTCCAAGCAATACTCGTTCTCCTACGTCGTCCCAAGCAAGTGGAGTGCGGCAACGACATCCATAGAGTGCCTCGAACGGTGTCATACCGACGCTAGCTTGGCAGCTGTTGTTGTAGGAGAACTCTACCAAGTGCAAATGGTCTTCCTAAGACCCTCTAAATTCCAAGATGCAGGATCTCAGCATGTCTTCTAGCGTCTGGATTGTTCTCTCTGATTGTCCGTCAGTCTGGGGATGATAGGCGGTGCTGAACTTCAATTGCGTTCCTAAACTGTCGTGCAAGCTCTTCCAGAAGTAAGAGGTGAACTTGGTATCCCTGTCAGATACGATACTTACCGGAACTCCATAAATCTGGTAGATATGCTGCATGTATAGTGCCACCAACTTTTCGGTGGATAGATCCACCTTAAAAGGAATAAAGTGGGCTGACTTCGTCAGTCGGTCCACGATAACCCAAATGGCGTCCTTCCCTCCTTGGGATCGAGGCAGTCCTAACACAAAGTCCATTGTTATGTGCTCCTATTTTCACTCCGGGATATCTAGCGGCTGCAACAGTCCTGCTGGTCTCTGTCTGCTAGCTTTCACTTGTTGACAAATTAAACATCTAGCTACATACCGGGATACGTCCTTCATTCCGTACCACTACACTATAGTATGCATATCCTGATACATTTTGTTGGCTCCTGGATGTATAGAATACTGCGACTGGTATACTTTTTGCATCAGCTCGTTCCTCAATTCGCCAGTTGGTACGCAAAACCTCGTACCGTGCTTCAATGCTCTGTCACTGGCGATTGAGAATCCTTTAGTGTTTCTGCCAGCACTTGATCTCTGAGTTTACAAAGCGTCTCGTCTTAGAATTGTGCCTCCTTAAATCTGTCCATTAGACTTGAACGCACTTGCAACTGCATCATTGTTGAATCAGCTCCTGGTACAATGGCTTCTCTTCCCAGTTTCGTCATTTCCTCTTCGGGCAGTATAATCTCCAGTCCAAGCTTTTCCATGTCCTCCAGCAAATGACGCTCCTTGGTCAAGAACATCGCCATCGGGTATCGACTAAGTGCATCCACAACAACATTAGCCTTACCCGGATGATACTGCAGGTTGATGTTGAAATCCTTTATCAGTTCCAACCATCATCTCTGCCGCATGTTCAGCTTCTTCTGAGTGAAAACATATTTAAGACTTTTATGGTCTGTAAATATTTTCACTCTCTCTCCATATAGGTAGTGCTTCCACAGCTTCAATGCAAATATCACCGCTGCAAGCTCCAAATCATGCGTGGGATAGTTCTTCTCATGAGTCCGTAATTGCCTAGATGCGTAAGCATTTACTTTCCTGTGTTGTTGAAGAACGCAGCCCAATCCCTTACCGGAAGCATCACTATTAATTGAGAAACCATCGGTACCTGAGGGTAGCGCAAGTATCGGCGCTGTTGTAAGCCTCTTCTTCAGTTCCTCAAATGCTGACTGGCAAGATTCCGACCAAACAAATTCTTCGTTCTTCCTAGTCAGCTTCGTCATTGGTTCAGCAATCCTGGAGAAATCCTTTACAAACTTCCGGTATTAGCCAGCTAAGTCCAAGAAACTTCTGATTTCTGCAACTGAACTTGGTGCAGTCCACTTCTCAATAGCAGCTATCTTCATTGGATCCACCAAAATTCCTTCTCCTGTGACAACATGGCCAAGAAAATCCACTTTGTCTAAGAAGAATTCATATTTAGATAGCTTACCATAAAGCTTCTCCTTCCTTAAAGTTCCCAAAACTTTCCTCAGGTGCTCTTCATACACCTCTTCAGTCTTCAAGTAGATCAGAATGTCATCGATGAAAACAACAACAAACTGATCCAGGTACTCATGGAAGACCTTGTTCATAAGGTTCATAAATACTGCAGGGGCATTCGTCAGTCCAAACGGCATGACCAAAAATTTATATTGTCCATATTTGGTGTTGAACGCCGTCTTTGGAATATCCTCCTTCCTGACCCTGATTTGATGATAGCCAGACCTGAGATCTATCTTCGAAAATACCTTTGCTCCACTCAGTTGATCAAACAGGTCGTCGATCCGGGGCAGAGGGTACTTGTTCTTGATGGTGATGTTGTTCAGCGCCCGATAATCAATGCACATCCGCACGGTTCCATCCTTCTTAGGCACGAACAAAACTGGTGCTCCCCAGGGTGAAGCCCCGTCTCTGATAAATCCCTGGGCCTTCAGTTCATCAATCTGATCCTTCATCTCCTTTGCCTCCTTGGGGTTGACTCTGTAGCATCCCCGAGAAATAGGAGAAGAGCCGGGAACTAGGTCGATGGTGAATTCCATACCTCGATCTGGCGGCAATCCTGGAAGACTATCTGGAAAGACGTCCATGAATTCCGCTATGATAGGGTGAGGAGGCTCGGGTTCTTCGGTGATAGAGGAGTAGGTAACACTCTTTATGTCTTCCGGAGCTCGAGAGATTTCAAACTTTGGTTCTCTTGGTGGGCTGAAGATTACACATCATCTGTGACAATCTATCAGCACATGCTGCTCACTTAACCAGTCCATCCCTAGGACTACATCATAGTTGGGCAAGGGCATCACAAGTAAGGGTGTCAAGAATTTATGGCCCGAGATAGTTATGGGACAGTTACAAGCCTCGGTGATGGGTATGGGTCCACCACCGGTCATAACTCTACTAATCATCTTGCTAAGTCCCGTATTTAGGTGGTGTGCAGAAATAAATTTTGATGATATGAAACTGTGTGATGCACCCGAATCAAATAATGCTAGAACAGGATGTAAAAACACATAAATAGAACCTGTGATGACATCAGCGGTGGGTTCCTGCTCTGGTTCTTGCTCGTCTGCTGCTAGGGCAAAAGCTCGCCCGATCTTCTGCTGATGTAGCCCGAACCGTTGTTGCTGAGTGGATAGAGGAGCTCTTTGCTGAGTTGCTCCGGTCCGGTTGAATGCTGTGGGGTAGTCCCTCACTTGTGGGTGGCAGACCCACAAACTAGGCAGTGTCCCAGTTTTTTCTTGCAGATATTCGCCTGGTGTCCTGGTCTCTTGAAGTAGTCGCAGACAGGGATCTGCTTCTGAGGTGTTCTGTCACTGGTCCTTGCCTGATGGTGCTGCTGCTGGTGGTGCGAAGGCATGTTGTTGTTGTTGTTGGGCCTCTTCTGGTTACCCTGGAAGTTGCTAGTTCCAGGATACTCCCTTTTTGAACGAGAAGGTTGGCTCTTCTCCACGTCCTCAGCTCTTATCAGAATCTTCTCGTATGTCTTGGCACCGCCTGCGATCACAGGAGTGCAAATTTCTTCCCTTAGTCCATACCTGAATCTCTCAGCACGATCCTTGGGGTCAGCAACCAAGTTCTTGGCAAAGCGGCTAAGTCGGCCGAACTCTGCCGCATACTCTCCAACCATCATATTCCCTTGCTTCAGGTCCTGGAACTGTCTCTCCATCTCCCACAACTCAGATGTTGGAAAGAACTTCCTGCGGAACAACCTCTTGAAGGTGTCCCAATCAAGCTGCTTGTCCTGGAGTCGGGGTTCATTCCGGTACCAGGTGCTTGCCACATCTTGAAGCTGGAGTCCTACTGCTTCGGTCTTGAGGTCCTCTGGGAGTCGAGCGATGCTCAAGAGACGCTCCATGCTGTCGAGCCATTTGTCGGCGTAGATGATTTCCTCGGTTCCTTTGAAAGGTCGAGGGCCCTGCTTCTTGAAACTCTCTATATCTCCGACCTTCACATAATAATACGCCTCTTATCAAATGTATGACCCTAATGATACATAAATTAACTCCTAGATTTATGTTTACCTTAGCAGGCCTTAGTTCCGATTGAGCTATTCCTCCTCTCTCGAGGGCAGCCATAGCCACGTTGTGGGCATTCTCCATGCCTTCTCTCATGATCGCGGTCTGCTCGCGATGGGCTTTAGCTTGGGCTGCGGTCTGTTCATGATGAGCTTCTGCTTGAGCTCTCTGGGCATCCAGTACTCCTCATAGCAGGCCCACGAGCTCGGTGGGGTCCACCGGTACTGGTGGGGCAGCTGGTACGGGTACTACCGCAGGGGACTGCGGCTCAGTCCGGGGAAGCACCGGTTCTGCCGTTTGCGCTGTAGTAGCGTAAACGGGGTGGGGGTGCTGGTGCAGCGTGGGGACGGTCAGTCAGCTGCAAGGGAGGAGGGTCCCGGCGTACTTGAGGAGGTGGGGTATGATTGGTAGATGACACCTCACCTTCAGCAGGGCCGGAACGGGTGGTCTTTCCTTTGGCCATACTCTGGAAGGTTTAGGATGCAATACATAAGCAAGGTACCCTACCAGTCTATAATCAAACAAAAATATTTATATATATATATAATTCGGACCTATGTTGTGACAAATCAATGTTCTAGTATTCTAATTGTTTCTAGGTATATTTTCCTAAGTTGTTGTTTCAAGGACCTGCATGGACCACCACTAAAAATATGTCACGACCCGATCCCAAATTATTGGGTCACACCGGATCATGTCCAGCCTGCACCGTTGTGAGACGACGGCAGTAAGCTGTTCTATATGCAAGTATTCACAACAACATCTATACATTTGTCACAACTCAATATATGAAATTTTTTAAAACTTTTATTCAACATTGAAAAGTACAATTGGAATAAAAGAACTGAGAATAAAGTGCTGAATTCAAATTAACAAAATTCCAAAACAATAAAACTAGAAACTGGAAATGACTAGCTAAGCGGTCGGCTCGTCGGCCTCAGGTCCTGCGTCCTCCAAGGGGGACTCCGGCAACACCACAGGATACAAAACCGGGTCATAGTAGCTATTGTACAATAGCTCAGCATCCTCAATGTCACCTAAAAATATTGTCTCCAGTCAGGAAGGAGCAAGTACGAATATGTATCTCATATTTCAAATAATAATGGAAAAGTGCAGGCTAAACAGTTGAAACAATATTTTCCAGTAGTTCTACGATTAAAAACAATGTGATTTGAATGTGTAATCGTCTATGACCGGCTTGGGTTATACAATAGCGTCCTAGCGATGCGATACAGCTTATCCCCGTGTGTAAGAAGGGTAAGCTCGCATAATCTTGCAATATAGGGGGGGTATTGGCCATAAACGTTATACTATTCCCCTAATCACCACAATCAATATCAATCAATATCTGAACCCTAGAAGAGGATTCCGTGTAGCAATATGGTTTAAACATGCAGCTTGATAATTACTAAATAAAATACAAGAAAACATAACCGTAACTTGCCTCTGTTAATTGACTGGATCGAGAATGTTGGTACCGAGGAGTATGTCAGGTTCGTCTCCGAGATCCTACAGTTGAGAACCTTGGCTTAGAACTATAATGAAACCATTCTAGGTGTGCTAGTTACAATCTCTAGAAGTAGACCCTAGTCAGATTTTAAGTTTATTAATTAATCTACCGGAAATCGTCTAACGTCGCAATCTACGTTCGTTATTATTTTAATTAAATAAGTCGGTTATTTAATTAATTGAAAAAATGGCAATTATCGGTTAATTTGGCAAAACTTTAGATTTTAATATATATATATATATATATATATATATATATATATAAAACTATATTTTTCTTTTAGTGATAAAACATGGACTTCGTTATCTACTAATATTTTATTCAAGTTAATTTATCGTAAAAACCTTATTAGTTTTATATAAAATAATTAATACCCAAATTATAATTACGCGTCTAATAACGAAAACCAACTCAGAAAAGAAAGTAAAAACCTAAACTACACAATACAGGGTCACAGCAAAATAAAATAGAAAACTGGGCTTATGTCCTTTACAAATTTTACATAAATTAATTAATTCATCTAGGCAAGCTCTGAGTGCCGCGAACGGTCCAAACAGTAGGCCGAAGCCCTGTACCAAAAATACTAACAGCAGTACCAGTTCTAAAAATAATTATAAATATAAATATAGTTGTAAAATGTGTCTCAGACTTGGTCTAAATATCATGTTGCTGGCTAGCGCCTCAATGTACAGGAACCCTGTAGCGTTTGTGCTTCGCCGAGGCTCATTCTGTAGAACCCTAGAGGGGAGGTGAATAGGGAAATAAAATATAACTAGAGCAACAGAAGCAATATATAAAAAAGTAAAGAGTAAGAAGATCAAACACAAGATGTATCCTGGTATTCTCGCTTGAGGCAATCCAGTCCCGGAACTCTCTCCGGCTTAAATCCACTATTTAATCAAATAGTACACACGAGTTTGGATCCGAAGAACTCGCCAACTTCAACACGAGTTTGGATCCGAAGACTCGCCAACTTCAATACACGAGTTTTCTTACGAAGGCTCGCCAACTTCAAATAAATGAGAAGAGAACTTGTTGATCTTCTAACACGTGAAGATCGAAAATTATAACTCTTAAATACTCTGGCACTTTGGGAGAGGATGACAATTTAAAAGCTTGGTAGAGTATTAATGGTGGAGCTCTTGGTTGTTTGGAAAATTTATGGCAAGAGTTTGTGAAAGCCTCAAGAGAGAGAAGGCTTTTATTTATAGAGAAACCAAGAGTTGGTGGCAATTAATGCTCTAGATACAGCCAGACCGGCATACCGTCGGTATACAGCGGTATACCGTTGGTATACCGGTCAAATAGTAACGGTCATATTAATATCCGTTGAGAGCATTAAATGCGGCCATTAATGCTAGTCAGAGGAATTCAAAAATCAAATATTTGTAACCCGGTATACCGTCGGTATGCCGCGGCATACCGTCGGTATACCGACGTTTTATCACAGAACGTTTTCAAGCAAACAAAACGGTATACCGCCGGTATGCCGACGTTTTGTCACAGAAAGTTTTGTGGTCCACAAAACGGTATACCGCCGGTATGTCGGAGCATACCGTCGGTATGCCGACAATTTATCACAAAAACTTTGTGGACAACAAAAACGGTATACCGCCGGTATGCCGGAGCATACCGTCGGTATATCGCTTGTTTGCCATTAAAATCTTTTGATTACAAATTTCAATACAAACAGAACAGTATTACAATATAGGACTTAGATGTAGTCCTAGAAGTACACTTTTGTTTATCTGGGTCCCTTGTGCCGATGGAGCGAGTGGTAATACGTTGACTCCGTTGACGATCAGACGACGGTTATCGGTTCTCTGAAGGTTTGGATTGCTTTGGGTGCTGGAGCTTGCTAAGAGGAGGAAGACGTTGAGTGTCTGTATCTGCCTCTCTGGTGGTGCGAAGTCTCTGTCTGTCGATGTATGTTACCTCTGTGTGTATTCGTGGGTGAGAAGGAAATGATCCCTCTATTTATAGCTTTGCAGGCTGGCTGCTCATGCGCACATATATAGGATGCGCCTGGATGCGGGGACGCCACGTGGTGATTGCTGATGGAGGCGCATGGACGATGCGCCCTGATTGGGGGGTTGACTTCTTCATGCTGCTGTTGTGAGCCGGCACGTAATAGGGAAGAAGATCTTTCTGTTACTGAGATCTTGGGTGATCGAGTCAAAGGACACGTGTCATCGGCCCATGGCTCGAAGATCTCGGATTTGATAGAGAATGATCTGGTAGGATGCGCCTGGGCGCATGAGGAGACTTTGGCTCGTAACTTTTGGGAGTCACGAACCATTCAGAGCGCACGGCTTTTGAGGCGCATGCGAGGCTCCAACAGTGACTTTTACTTCTGTCTTTTGGCATCATAGAGAAGTCTGGGACGCATGGCTTTTGAGGCGCATACAAATTTAGGCGTATGGCTGCGGAGGCGCATGCGAGATGGTTGGGCGGCCACGTAGCAGTAACCGTCGGAGGAAAGTAATGATGATGCTGACGTTGGCGACGCTTCATTTTCTGAAAAAGCCGTCAACTGTTCAGTCTTCGGGAAGCGTGCTACCAACTCTGCCAGACTTCAGTATTTAATATTTGTGATATTTGATGGACAGCTGAGTGGGCGCATCGATCGGCGTTCCACCAGGCGTATGGGGACGCATGGGGGTGCATCCCAGTGAGGCGCTTTGGTGCTGAAGGGCGCGTCTGTGTGATGCGCTTTGATGTTTGAAGGGCACGTCTGTGTGATACGCTGTCTGGCGGTGCATCCGCTTCGTTACACGTCTTTAATGGTACGACTGTTACGTTTTTCGAGTGCTTTAAATAGCCGTTTTTGACTTGGCTGAATTCGAAGCGTCAGGTTCATCCCTTTAATGCAAATTCATTACACGGGATTCGGAGAGCCATCCACTTAGCGCATGGGTTTGATTTGTCCGGCCTATAAATCGTGGCATGGAGAGAGTTTGTTTCTCATTCTCTCACGTCCTCCCGAAATGAACTTGTTTGCTCGGATGCATTCTATTGATGAGATACTCCTGAGGGTGAAGATGCGACGCAATATCTTCATTGATGCACTTGAAGGTGACTATTACATCCAAAAGTCAGAGTCGAGGGCTTCTGAGGCAGGCAGAAGGTGCATGTTGCATCCAAAGATAGGGATGCACGAGCCTCGTCTCCGTCATATGGGAAGAGCCGCAGATCGGAATTGCGGTGCTGCGGCTTTGGGGGCTCTTTCTTCCTTCAAAATGGGTGTTGCCCATTCTGGTTGTGTTGAAAGCTGCTCCTTTAGCTGCGGTTTCGATTACGGTCTTCCTTCGCCTTTGGAGGTTCTTTCGAAGCCTTCCCTGGCCACAGGTTGGCTTGCGGTGCTCTTCTCTCCCTCCATTTGGGGAGCCCTTCCTCCAGCTAGAGGGTTGATTGCCACCCTCGTTTTGCTCAATAAATGCTTTATTAGTCGAAGCATTTAGACGGCGGTGAGCCTGGCTGGAAGAGTGGCACATAACTGGGCTGCTGAAGGGATGCTCCCCGCTGAGGACGCGTGGTGGGATGCGCCTGACTGAAAGCGCATGATGATCGCCGCACCTGGCTGTAGACTTAGGGACTTTTCTTTTTATAGAAGTTCACTTTTGTACAACCTTTTCTAGACATGTAATAGACTTTTATATGTAATAAAAAAAGTCCTCTTTCAATGTCTATATTTGTTGTTTTTGCTGTGTGAAGTACTTTGTTCGAGCTCTCTGGCGCATATAGTGTTTGGCGCATAGGATTTCTGGTCCTGAAATTCCATGCTTCTACAAGACCCCCTTCAAAGTTTTCAAAACTTTTGGACAAGTTTTGGAATACTTTGAATAAGAAGCATGGCGGTCGAGGCGCATGACTATTAGGGCGTATGTCTGTTCGGGTGCATCCGCGTATCAGTGATGGGGCGCATACTCCTCTCAGTTAATACAAATGATAACGCCTCGTTAACCAAAAAGATTAATGATGATCTTTTTGGATTTATTTGCAGTTATCTCCTGACAGAACCCGAGGCGACGGTTGAGGTCATACTTTATCGATTCACGCGTGCTACCGTGCCAATAAATAGGCGTGAGATGGAGAGAGAGAGAGAGAGTTCTTCCTCTCCTTGCTTTTGCTTTTAGAGTTTCTTCTTCACAAAAAACCTAACTTTCTTCTCTCAAGCAATGGCTCCCAAGACTCCTCGCGGCGGTGCTGGCAAGGGACGAGGCAAAGGGAAAGAATCCGTAGAGGCTGTTGCGGCTGATGTTCCCCGTCCACCTGTTGAAGTTCGGCCATCGGTGGTTGGTGAGTTTAATCATCCCATTCCTGTATCATACATACGCCGACGCGCATGGACCTTGAGTCTTAAAGATGTGCTGAGGTTCGCTGACGCGCATGGGTTTAAACCCTGAAGATGCGCCGAGGCTCTACTGCTGACGCGCATGGGTTTAGACCCTGATGATGCGCCGAAGCTCTGCTGCTGACGCGCATGGGTTTAGACCCTGATGATGCGCCGAAGCTCTACTGCTGACGCGCATGGGTTTAGACCCTGATGATGCGTCGAAGCTCCTTTTTAGATGTGCATGAGCCTGATGCGCTCTTGATGAGAAACGAGGCTTAGATTCTTTTGTTGTATAAATCGCTGAATCTTTGCCTTCTTTGTTTGAACACCAGTGTCGATGACTGTCCTACTCCTGAATGAGGTGCTTCTGGATGCTGCCCTCTGCCAGATGGGAGTAGATTACGATGAGGAGATGATAAATCCTGCTCGAACTGCTATCATGCTAGACCAGCCTCCCGAAAGAATGACTCAAATCCGGGAACAACCGTATGGGTTCCTCAAGCGGATGATGGAGCATGACATTTTGAAATCTGCCAGTTCTGATAAAGTGATTTTCCTAAAGCCCGTGTTTCTGTTTGGAGATCGCCTTACTTCTATTGAAGCAAAGGTGTTGAAGGTCAAGGAAGATTGGTTTTTTACAGTAAGAGGAGTGCATATGATCGTTAAGCAGCTCGAACGTCAATGGCCTTTGACGGCTTTCTCGTCTTACTTCCAAGAGGAGGATGTCTTGGGATCTAACCCCATCTCAGGGGAGAGCGGTGGCAGGCATCATCAAGATCGACTCTACCTCAGATCAAAGTGATACTATGACCGCCGTGCGGGCTGGGCCTTCTTTCACCTGGCGGACTCTACGCCCTGGGAGCATTTATAGTGACGTTTCCGTCAATACATTTGCCTTTGGCGCTTTGACTTTTGCCAATCGCATGCTGTTGATGGAGCGATCGTACTCGAAAGGTGAATTTTGGGTAGAGGGTTGGTGTCATTACGTTGCCAAATGGGACAAGCTGACACTCTGGATGATGTTACGGTTTCAAACCGAACTCCAAGAGTTGGAGCTGACTGCCGCGATCCCTGCTACTCAGGCAGGTGTTGACATCAACCGGCATATGTTCCTTACGCTCCTGGAGATGTTTAATACCCATACCGGGACCTTCTTCACTCCGGTGGGGGAGCTAGGCCTTGCACTTCAAGAAATGCACGAGGTATCAAAGCTCCCTTGGGGATCAGAACCCTATGAGGAGTATTTTCCGACCAACGAGGAGTTCCAAGTCCTGGGGGACAAAGCTGAAGAAATGATGGCCGTCTTCAAGGAAGTGGCGAGTCATCATTACTATATGCAGAAGAGGGATAAGAGCGGATCGCAACCTCATGTGACCGCCTGGAGGGATTACATCTTCAAGCAAGACAAGGAGGATCCCTCTCAATTTACCACTCTGCTAGCGCTTTCCCGTAGTGAAGTGCTTTCCAAAATGAGCAGGTTAGGTGAGAAGAATCCCCGGGAAAACGAGGATCGGGAGTCGGATGAACGCTCCTATAGCTGTTTCTGGCACCTTACTCATCGGATGTCGTCGAAAGCAGTATTAGCTGCATATCTGATGGTTTGGCTTCGGGATTACGTTTTTTCGGGCGGGTCAGGCTCCGTAGAGAGGGTGACCCGGAACTTAATCCTGCCAGCAGTAAAGTTGGTTTTCGGCCGGCGTCTGGCTCTTCCCTCCACGATGGTGTGTAACCTGCTACGAGGTTTACGGGAGTTTGTGGGAAACATGGTTCATGATCGCGATAGGAATGACAACTTCCCACGTGCCGAACTGCCATTTCACTATCTGATGGGGTGGTTAATCTTACACCATCCAAATGTAATGAGTCCGGGCTCGGAAGAAGACCATTGGGCCAGAGATGCATTCCTTCGTCGTTTCTACCAGAGGAGCTGGTTGCATTCTGGCATTCCTGTTTGTAGGAAGGTTTTATCCCGCCTTCAGGGGTGGGAGATCACCAAAGTAGGTCCTGTCTTTTCGGGTTTTGAGGTCGGTGAAGACTTAATGGATTCGGGTGAAGATGCTACCACTCTGCCTCCATGGGGATTCCGCTGGTTGTAAAGTATCCGGCCTTCCCATCTGGTGTATCGGAACAGGAACCAGTGCTACCTGGAACCGTATTTACCGAGCCATTTTTTACGGCAATTCGGCTATGCTCAGTTGATGTTGGATAATCCCAGTATCACCCTGGGGTATGCTGGGAGCTTGCTGGATGGTACACGAGCTTGGCATTACTACAATGTTGGATGTACCGGAGCTCGATTTACGCTGCCCGTCCAGAATCTACGACCGCCGATTCTTTTCTCAGCCGCCAAATTTTACTGTGTTATGGCTGCCAAGCCTTCCGGATATGATAGGGAGACCAGTCTTGTTTAGGCACCCCGTTAGCGGTGACCGAGAACACATCGGCGAGGGTTCGATCATATCGTCCGCCAGAGGTGGGTCATCGAGGTGCCCCTGCCGCATCCCCAGAGGGTCAGGCCGAACCTTCGGTTGATCAACTGAAACGACGTACGGGTACAGAGGTTGGTTCTTCTGCATCAAAGAGGCAGAAGAAGGCATTGTCACCGACTGTGTCGTCGGACTCGACACCTACGGAGGTAAAGGTGTACCATATAGTCTGATTTGGGTTCAACATTTCGTGTGACTTATGCTTTCTTTTTTGTAGGAGCCGCTCAAACGGAGACCCCGTACTCCAAAATCTGGTGGCCGCAGGCCAAAGGAGGTGGCGGGCTCATCTGAAGAGCGCATTCCGCCGATCACCATTTCTCCCATGGAGGAGAATCCAGATGATGCCGTTGTCGTAGAGATTCCGGCATCCCCATATTATGTTAGAAGGGAAGCTGAGGATGAAGCAGCTTCCGAGATTGTAAAGGCTGTCCCGGGGACCTTGGACATTGAGGGTCCAGCGGACACGGGGCTTCGCGATGATGAAGTGGAGTAGAGTTTGTCGTCTTCAGATGACGTCGCTCCAGAGTTGCAAGAGTCTGTTACGGGGGCAACATATGTGGTTGGAACGGAGGAGAGGGTTGATTCCCCTCCTTGTTATGACGAGGGGAGGTCGGCTGCGGCATTGCCGAGCCCTACCTCAGACTCAGCAGCGGAAGCTGTGGTGGCTACCGATCAGGAGGTAGCGACAGATCCTGTCCCTGTAGAGGGATTTGATGAGAAAAGTGAGACTCGGCTGCCAATCCTGACTTCAGGGGCGAGTCAGGAGACAGGTGTTGATCTCCCCGTTCTGCCAGCGGAGGTACTGGCTGCTGATAGCACGTTGGGGGCTTGATGAGGTGGCCACTGACGTCGGTGGTTCTTTCGAGTTTGAGAGGGGTAAGGGTTTGATGGAACCCTCTGTTGCTCCTTTCACTTGGGGTACTATCTCGACACCTGTCTCGGCTTCTTCTGTTCCTTTGGCTCCTCGGGCTAGTAGTCAAGCCCCTGTTGATGAAGAGCCTGTCGATACCGAGGGTCCAGCCTTACGGATTGAGGCAGGCGGGCCTTCTTGCGGTCCGTCTTCTACAGCAGCTCCTCTGACTCCTGCTATGACGCCGCAGGTGCCGGCGGATGCAGATGAATATGTGAAATTCATCATCGAGGCAGTGTATAAAATACTGCAGAGGGGTGTATCGGCCGTGATAGACGCCAATGAAAGTTTTGCGATGGCAAGAACTCTGGCAATGCCTCATATCAACCTGATCCGTCTTCATCAGGGCCATGATCATATGGCCGACATTCTTGAAGCCTCATTGGTTGAGTTGGACCAGCGGCTTTTCGAATTACAGCACATCCAGCGAAACGACCTCTCCATCCTGATAGATGCGGAGAAGGAGAAGCTGATCGCCGAGACTGAGTCTTCTTACCAGGCCACCGTGAGTGTCTGGGAACGTGAAGTGGCTGAGACTGAAGCTGCAGTGGAGCGGTTGTCTCAGTCTACGCGGAAGATGGTGGAGGCGCGAGCTGTGTTGAACACTAGTATCGTGGAGATTGATGCCCAGATCCGCCGCCTTGAGGACCAACGGGCCCAACTTTTATTAGATGCCGAACGTGTCCAGGCTGAACACGTAACATTCAAGAAGGAGGAGGCAGCTTTCACCCACCGGGCTCTTACTTTGGCTCAGCAGCGGCAGCAGTTGGATGAGAAGCATGAGAATGACACTTCTCCTGAGGCCATTGAAGCGATGCGTCAAGAAGCTGAACGTCGAGTCTTGGCGACTGTGGAGACTCGGGCGGCAGACTTGAGGCGTCGGATTGAAGAGCTTTCAACCAATCCTGGGGATGTTTAGGGATTGTAGTCTCTTCTTTTTATGTATTTGTAACTCTTACTGGGGATGGTGTAGTCCTTTACTCTCCTTTTTTAGAAATAAAGAAATACACAATTTTCTGTGATGTGTTCATTTTTTCTGTCATAAACTTGATGGTTTGTGTGGACCTATTATCTTTTGTGCACCTTGGTTTTTAGGTACAGATAATAAGTTTGAGAAAATCAACATGTTTGCTCAGAGGTAATGTAGACATGGCAAATATGGGATTCAAAATAATAGAATCGTCCTACTCAGAGGTGTTATGGATGTGGTAGGAGTGACTCTGGAGGATACGCGGAACTACTCAGAGGTAATGTGGACGTAGAAGTTCTGCGATTGATGTACGGCAACGCAGGGGTTGTCTGTACGGGATGTTTACTCAGAGGTAATGTGGATGTGGTAAACATGATGGGTAGCGTAGTCTTATGGAATGTAAGATTCCGCTTTGTAGGATGTAGGGGGACAACTCAAAGGTGATGTGGACGTGGTTGTCCTTCTACTGGAGGATGCCACGGAACAGCTGGGTTCCAGAAGCGTATGATTTTGTAGAAGGGAATTGTATGTGAGCCCTGATGATTGGGTCCACAGATCCCCTTGTGGAAGTACATGTCTGAAAGATGTCAAGAGTAGTACTTCTTCAGGAACTTGTCGTTGATGGGCATCATGAACAAGTTCCCATTGGGTTTGGCGAGGCGGTAAGCACCGTTTGAGTATACCGTCTCTATGATGAAAGGTCCTTCCCACTTGGGCTCGAACTTTCCTGGTATTTTGTGAGTCAACACCATCGGCCTCCTGACTGCCAGAACTAGGTCGCCTACTTGAAAAGTCCTCTGCTTGACCTTTTTGTTGAAAGCCTGTGATATACGGGCTTGGTAGAGTTCGATGCGTTGTTGAGCTAGGAGACGCTTTTCGTCAAGTGCCTCCAATTCTCGCAGACGACGACGTTGATTGTCCTCTTCTGTGAGTTGGTTTGTGATTGCTACGCGGAGTGAGGGTATCTGGATCTCGAGAGGCAGTACCGCTTCGCTCCCGTAGACCAAGGAGAATGGTGTGTTGCCTGTCGGGGTCCATGCCGTTATGCGGTAAGCCCAAAGGCATTCACCGAGCTTTTAGTCCCAGTCGCGTTTGTTGGATGACACGACCTTTTTGAGTAGCCTGACGATAGTCTTGTTGAACGCCTCGGCCAACCTGTTTGCTACCGGATTGTAGGCGATTGATGCCACGTTTTGAATGCGATTCTTGTCACAGAATCTGCTAAAAGCATGGCTTATGAACTGAGGACCATTGTCGTGGATGATCCTCCGGGGTACTCCGAAACGGTAGATGACGTGGTGTTTGATGAAGCTGATCACCCTGGAGCTTTTCACTTCTGCCAGTGGAACTGCTTCTGCCCATTTGGAGAAGTAGTCGGTGATTGCTAGGATGAAGCGGTGTCCTCTCGATGAAGGAGGGGTGATTGGTCCCACAATGTCCATACCCCAAGCTTCGAAGGGCCAGGAGGCGACTGTAGGATGTAGTGGCTCTGACGGTGTATGGATGAAGTCTGCGTGAAGCTGGCACGCATGGCACTTCTTAGCATAGTCGACAGCGTCAGCGACCATGGTTGGCCAGTAGTAGCCCTTGCGTCGCAGTCGGTCCTGCAACTTAGGGCCAGGTTGATGGGCCCCGCAGACTCCATCGTGAGCTTCTCGAAAGGCTTCGGCTGCTTCTTCGTTGGACAAACATCGAAGGAGAAGTCTATCGTAGGAGCGTCGATACAACATTTTAGTGGCTGCATCGTAGTAGAATCGAATAGAGCGTCTCCTGACTGAGACGACTTCTTTCGGGTCCTCTGGAAGAATTCCGTAGACAGCGAAGTCGATGAACGGGAATCTCCAATCTCGGACATTAACACCAGCGCTTGTTGACATAGCATGGATTACTCGTGAGCACAGGTTGTTTTTAGGACAGACCAAGTCTCGACCAACTACCGTGACGTAGTGTTGAGTCCCGAGGGAGGGCTACCAAGGAGGCTGCGAGGCCAGCCAGAGCATCAGCCTCCAGATTTTGTAGACGAGGTACGTGTTCGATGAAGAATCCGGTGAAGGTTGATATGATGTTCAATACAACTTCATGGTAAGGGATCAGATCTTCATGGCGAACCTCGTATTGCCCTCTGATCTGGTTTACGACGAGTTTTGAGTCACCGTAGGCTTCCAGATGATCCACCCCCAGCTGTTGCGCCAGCTGGAGTCCCATAATGAGCGCATTGTACTCGACAACATTGTTGGAGCACGGCTTCGAAAGGGAGTAAGCGCGCTGGATGACCAGCTGATCGGGAGAGACGAAGACTACCCCCACTCCTGCGATAATTTGGCCTTTGGGGCCTGTTCTTGAAGCGCCATCAAAAAACATCCGCCAGACGAAACTTTTTTCAGGGACGTTAGATTCTTGGACCTCATCCGGGATGTCTTCATAGAGTCTTGAGGACTCTGGGATGGGGTGTGCAGCTAAAAAGTCAGCCAGAGCTTGACCCTTAACAGCTTTTTGTAGGACGAACACCATGTTGTATGGTGTTAGCAAGATCGCCCATGTGGCAAGCCGGGAGTTTAATGATCATGGCTTCGTCATGAGGACTCTGAGCGGATTGACTCGAGAAATGACATGAATTGTCTGCCCTGAGACATAATGACGAGTCTTTTGGATGGAAAATACCAAAGCCAAGCACTCCTTTTCAACGGGGTTGTACCGGTGTTCGGCCCCGATCAGAGTTCGACTAAGGTAGTAGATTGCTTGCTCATAGTCTGTATCACTGTTCTGAGCTAGCAGAGCGCCGAGGGAATGATCCATGGCACGGACTTAGAGAAGAAATGGTTTGCCGGCGACTGGTGCCACCAGGACTGGCAGGCTCGTCAGATAAGCCTTGATGTCGTTAAAAGCCTTTTGGCATTCCTCTGTCCAGACGTCAGAGACTCCCTTCTTCATGAGTTGAGTGAAGGGTTGACATTTTCCGGAAAGGTTTGCTATGAACCTCCGGATATATGCCAGACGCCCCTGCAGGCCTCGAAGTTCTCGAAGGTTCTTCGGAGGGTCCATGTCGAGGATGGCTTTGGTCTTCTCGGGATCGACATGAATGCCTTTCGTCGTGATAATAAAACCAAGGAACTTTCCGCTAGAAACCCCCAGGAAGGATTTAGCGGGGTTCATCTTGAGTTGATGCGCCCGCATGAGATCGAAGACTGTCTTCAGGTCTTGTAGGTGATCTCCTTTGAAACAGCTTTTGACTGCGATGTCGTCAACATAGCATTCGACTGTCTTACGAAGATGTTGATGGAAAATGGTGCTCATAGCTCGTTGGTATGTCGCACCCGCGTTCTTCAAGCCGAAGGGCATCACTGTGTAGTAGAAAATGCCCTTTGAAGTCCTGAATGACGTATGTTTTGCGTCATCGGGAAACATCTTGATCTGGTTGTAGCCCGAATACCCGTCCATAAAAGACATGCATTCGAAGCCACATGTGTTGCCGATCATCACGTCGATAATTGGAAGCAGGAATTCTTCCTTCGGGCAAGCGGAGTTGAGATCCCTGAAGTCGATGCAGACTCATATCTTCTCATTCTTCTTGGTGACAGGGACAACGTTGGCCACCCAATCCGGGTGTTATTCTTCACGGATGAAGCCGCTGGTCAAGAGTTTGTCCACCTCCTGATCGATAGCGTTCATGATGTCCGGACGAAAGCGTCGTTGTTGTTGTTTGATAGGCTTAGCATCGGGCAAGATGTTGAGCCTATGCATCGCGATCTGAGGATCAAGTCCCGGCATATCTTCGTAGCTCCAGGCGAAGACATCAATATATTCTTTAGCCAGTTGGATTAAAGACTCCCGGTCTTCTTCTTTTAGGCTTTTGCTGATGAAGATGGGTTTGGAAGAAGATCCATCCCCAAGGTCGATCTGCTCGATTTCGTCTTCGGTAGGGGGTTCGCGTAGCTCAAAACGAGACTCCCATTGTTCTCCTAAGTGTTGTGCCCAGGGTTCTTCTTCGAAGAATTTTGACGCTTGACCTTCGACTTCATCTTCTTGAGGTTGAACGGATGTCATGTTGGCTGACAGCACTCTTTTAAAGACTGAGCCGATACTGGTATCGAAATCCCAAGTTGATGCTTCAGACGAATGAGAATGTTCTGCTTCTTCTGCCTTCGAACTCTCTGGAGTTGACGGCGGCGTGACATAGCCTATCCCCCGTCGAGTCCGATTATAGTAGTCCTGCGGCTTTCCTTTAGGTGTTGGAAGCCGGAGAGGAAGGCGTCGACCCTTGTCGTAGTTCAGGCCTTTGTTGCTTTTTAGGTCGTAACCCATCTTTTGGATGAGGTACTTTGCCTTATCCGTGTACCGATAGACTTGTATTCTGTCGGTATCTGGTTCTGGCTCGAGTGGCAGGAGGTCTTGATGACGCTCGACTTTGCCGAAAATAATGGATTCTTCGTCTCGACTCCGCGGTGGGACTACAGAACAGACCCCTTGGAACGGGACTACTCGATTTACATGATGGACGGTCGTTATTTGTGTTTGCAACGACCGTAGAGCGTTATCTAACGTATACATGGCATTCCAATGTAGAAGACTAGAATAATTAAAAGATACTATATTACTGATGAAATACGAGATTTTATCCCGCGGAATTACATTGTCCAGAGAGGGTGCATCTACATCAGCAGAGATGTATTCCCCTAGCTCTTCATCTGTGAGTACTGGGATTGGATTGGGAGAGTCCACCATAGCATTGGTCTTGGAGTCCGAGAGGACTATGCGGGCCTTTTCTGGCAGCTTGGATGGCGGTGGCTTGCCTTTAAGACGCATCTTCAGAGGTGCCTCCACTTTGCCTCCGGTGATTGGCGCCTTTTCCTGTAGTTTTGCCACAAGGGGAGCCGATATGTAAGGCGGCTTTCCCTTGAGCCGTATCTTCAGGGGAGCTTCAGGAGCAGCTGGTGCTTTCTCGGGCAGCTTAATGCTCATGGGAGGCAACTTCTGAGGCGGTTTTCCTTTGAGTCGGATCTTCAAAGCAGCGTCGGGAGTGACCTCAGGCTCCATGTCCGGCTCTGCTGCCGTTTCTGCCTTGTCATCAGCATCATTGGCTTTCTCCTCGTCAGGTGACTTGTACAGGTCGGAGTCGGTGAAGTAGGCTTCAATCCCTTTGAAAGGGTCGATGTCCGCAAACTCCGTCCGGATGACGTTGTTGGTGGACACGTACTTCATACATTGGTGGAGCGTGGATGGCACCACCATGTACTCATGCAGCCATGGACGACCCAACAGAAGGTTGTAGTTGACTTCGGCGTCCATGACATAACAAGTGACCTCGGTTCTGAGATTACCGATGTGGCACTTTAGTCGTATTTTACCTAGTGGCTCGTTTTTGCTAGCATTGAAGCCACTGATTGTTGTGTTGGAGGGCGCCAGTCAGTACATTGGGATCCCCAGTGTTGAGAGCAGCATCTTCAGGATGATGTTGAGGGTAGACCCCGGATCGATCTGAATCCGCTTCACCTTGACAGAACCGATATACCCTGTATAATACAGCGGCCTGTTGTGTCGGTTGTGTTTGAGCAGCATGTCTTGTTGGATGAAGGTTATATTGGGGATAACCTCATCCGCACAGTGTCAGTGCGTGCATGCAGTCGGGAGATCTTCAGGCTGCTTAACCTGACTGAAAAAGGATTCGGCATCTTTCAGAGCTTCGTAGAGAGCTTCTCGGGTGTATTTGGAAAGACGAAGGAGCTCAAACAGAGATAGGCGGGCAGGAGTACTGGCCAGTTGTGCCAGTATATGGAAGTTGTGGGGCTTGGATAGCCCCGAAGCATTCTCCTTTCGCAGAGGCCTATCGAAGCGGGCTTCTATCTGCTTCTGCTTATTGGCTGTTGGGGGCTTAGACGAGCCCTCCTCCTGGACAGTAGGGATGGTGCAAGGAGGCACCACCTCGACGGCAGTTTCGTCGGGTTGGGCGTTCTGTTGTGAACGCGTCTGTACAGGAAGTGCCTCTTCCGCTGAGGAAGAGACCATGCGGCAAGACTTGATCTTCCTACCTTTGGATTTGGAGGTAGGGCGTACTTCCGGTTGAGTCACCTCGGAGACAAGATCAGGGTGAACCCATAGATCTCTCCCCGAGATATGGTGAGTGGGATGAGTCCACTCACGTTGTCACGAGTAGGTGGTAAGTTAACCACCTGCATTGTCGCCTTAGGGATGGGGACGACGCCATCTTGTGTTGTAGTTGGCGGCAGGGTGCCGAACTGGAGTGACACCACGTTGGCTGACACCGTCTTCTCCTCGTAGTCGACGGAGATTGCATCCGCATTGATCATGCGCTGGATGTAATTCTTGAGGACATAGCAGTCCTTGGTTGGGTGTCCGACAAACCGATGGTAGTGACAATACCTCGGGTTGTCCACTTTTCCAACCTCGTCGGGACGCTTCGGGTCCGGCAGCTTGATCTTGTCACCCTGCTTCAGTATCTCAAAGAGTTGCAGGGTATCTTCATCGTTGATAGAATAAACCTCCTTTGGTCTTGGTGCAAATGGAGGCTTCTGAGTAGGTGCTGATGCACCTTTTGAGGCATTGACAGTCAATGCCTGTTTCCCCTTCGTCTTTCGTCCGGGGTTGTTGGCCGCAGGCCACTTTCCCTTGTCCTCAAAGGCAGGGAAACTGACTCCCAGAAGACGAGCATTGGCCGCCTTCTTTTCTGCGGCTTCTGCTTCAATGATCAAGGTGCTCCAGTCGGGAGGAGGAGTAGAGTTGAGCCAGAGTTTTACTGCAGGCGGCATGTTCATGCTGCAGGAGGAGAGGAGTGCATGTTCTGGCATGCCCGGGGGCAGTTTGAAGCAGGCCTGTCGGAAGCGTTCGATGAACACTCGAACTGTTTCCTTCTCCTTCTGGCATATCTCTATAAGGGACGCCATTGTCATATCCTTTCCGCCGTCGTAGAAACGGTCGAGAAAAAGGCACGTCAGGTCATCGAAGGAAGATATGGAATTGTCGGAGAGGCTGTAGTACCAGTCGTACGCCACTCCCTTCAGTGCCCCGACAAATATGCTGGTGAGTAGCGCGTCCTCCTTCGGAAGATGTCCCGTCTGAGACTGAAAGTACATCAGATAGCGACGAGGAGAGTCCTTCCCGTCGTATGGCGTCAGTGTTTGTGGTTTATATTTAGAAGGATAAACCACTTTGTTCCATTCGAGGGGATAAGGTTGGAGAATCCCCATCTTTTGGCGCTCCTCTTGTCTCGTCTTGGACTCAAAGCGCTCGTGCAAGTCCTCGATCATCTCGACCACGTCTTCTGTGGAGCTGGGAGTCGGAGAAGGTGGTACCACCTGAAGTTGAGCATTTGAGGGCTCCGATGTCTGAGGTGCTTCTCGGCGATCCGTATCCAAGGATACTCGTTGAAGGGGTACGCTTGATTCTCCATTGGCCCCTGGGTCGGGACCGGTAGAAGGTGTCCTGGCCAAAGCTGACCGTATCTCAAACACTGCTTGAGTCAGTATTTGCATGGAGGCAGAGAGGGTTTTGAGTCCTCCCTCTAATGTGTTCATGTGCTGGATGAGGTCTGGTGGCGGTACATCAGACACGGAATCACCCCCAGCCATGTATACTGTCATGACACGGCTGGAAGTGGATGGATCGGTTGAGGCTTCACTCTCAGCTTCACTCTCTTGTAAGGGAGTTGTCTCTCCTGGAGCTTCGTCCTGGCCACCCCCGGCTATGTTCTGGGGAACATTCTCGATGGGAGCATCTGCAAGGGCCTGATTACCCTTGGTTCCGTCTTGAAGAACTTTTTCGTCTCCGAGACTGAGATCTGTGGGGGCTAGACTACCCCCGGCTATCTTTTGGAGGACACCCTCGTCTTGAAGGACAGGGGCTAGATGACCCCCAGCCATGTCCGGGAGGTTGACTTCGAGAAGATCGGCCCCAGCTGTACTTTGGAAGACAGCTTCGTCTTCGGAAGGAGGCTCGACAAGGGTCTGACTACCCCCAGTTTCCTCTAAGAGCTTCTTTCTCCCCCGAGTGCCTTCGAACACTCCGGACGACGAGACACTTGCCTTGGTTTTCCTCGACTAGTTCTTGGACGAGGATGAGGAATTGCCAGTCGTCTTTCGGACTGACGAGGATTTAGAGATCACGTTGCATGAAGCAACCCTTGGCTCTTCTTTTGTTGACACCTTCTTCCCGAGGCGACGTCGGAGGGGTGTCGATGATTGCAGTCGCTGGAACACTGACTGCCTTGGTGGGACTGCCGCCTTGCAATAGCAGTTGATGGTGACCACAGCACATGTGTACCCTGTGAGGGGCGCATCGTGCTTGTCAGTCGACTCTCCTGATCGGCGCTTGTGAGTGATCACGTTGTGCAGATCGTTGGAGGAGAGTGCCACCTTCGCACCCCCTTCAGGCGCATGGCAAGGCCAAGCGCCGGGGTGGTCAAGTGAATGCTGCTCCCCCTGATCTAACACCAAACAGGCGTCCCGATCAGTAATGGGGGAACAACATTTGAAGTGACTTGAACGAACCTCAGACGCACAACCAGAGGAGGCGCGGGAGTTCAAGACCACTGGATTTGCCTTACTCGACTTAGTTGTGCACGCAGTAGATGCGCCCAAGTGAGACAAGGACTTTGAAGGTCTGCTCGTTTCTGGCACAGAGGCACCTGAGTCGACCATATACAGCATACCATCAGCAGCGCGCATGATTATGAGCGCATGCTTCTGGCTTGCTGCTGGCATAGCACATTTGGGGCGCATGGCCCGTGCTGCCTTGGACTTCTTCGTACCAGTCCGCTGGGACGTGTAGTACTCAGAATCCAAATTCTCCTCGCCACTACAGCGAGTGAGTCTGTCAAAGACAGAGACCTTCTGTAGCGCATCGGAGGTGATGTGCGGGGCATTAGTTGCGCCCCTGCTCCGTCGACGCATCTTCCTCGCCTGAGAGGGAGATGGCCGGGGAATATGGTCAGTCGCACGTTTCCCCGAGAGATGTGCTGCAGCGGTGGGCGCATCTTGGTTGCTGAGGACGTCAGCAGGAGCAGAAGGCTGGATCAGCGCATCCCCTTCGGTGGTGGTGCCAGAGGCGTCGACCTTGCACACCAAGACTCGACGGGTCTTCTTCGGCTTTGGCAGCCGCTTCGAAGGACTCGCACTTCCTTCAGAGATGAACTCCGTATACGCCTATTGATTGAGGCGTACGACCAGCGTCTTGTGGGAGGAGCCCACCTTTACATCATCGGATTACGACACAGCTTCCTCGGTGGAGGAAAAAGAGGTCCCCAGCAGAGTCGCCAGCTTGTTTGCCATTAAAATCTTTTGATTGCAAATTTTAATACAAACAGAACAGTATTACAATATAGGACTTAGATGTAGTCCTAGGAGTACACTTTTGTTTATCTGGGTCCCTTGTGCCGATGGAGCGAGTGGTAATGCGTTGACTCCGTTGACGATCTGACAACGGTTATCGGTTCTCTGAAGGTTTGGATTGCTATGGGTACTGGAGCATGCTGAGAGGAGGAAGACGTTGAGTGTCTGTATCTGCCTCTCTGGTGGTACGAAGTCTCTGTCTGTCGATGTATATTGCCTCTGTGTGTGTTTGTGGGTGAGAAGGAAATGATCCCTCTATTTATAGCTTTGTAGGCTGGCTGCTCATGCACGCATATGTAGGATGCACCTGGACGCGGGGACGCCACGTGGTAATTGCTGATAGAGGCGCATGGACGATGCGCCCTGATTGGGGGGTTGACTTCTTTATGATGCTATTGTGAGCCGACACGTAGCAGGGAAGAAGATCTTTCTGTTACTGAGATCTTGGGTGAATCGAGTCAAAGGACACGTGTCATCGGGCCATGGCTCGAAGATCTCGGATTTGATAGAGAATGATCTGGTAGGATGCGCCTGGGCGCATGAGGAGACTTTGGCTCATAACTTTTGGGAGTCACGAACCATTCAGAGTGCACGGCTTTTGAGGCACATGCGAGGCTCCAGTAGTGACTTTTACTTCTGTCTTTTGGGATCAGAGAGAAGTCTGGGACGCATGGCTTTTGAGGTGCATGCAGATTTAGGCGCATGGCTACGGAGGCGCATGCGAGATGATTGGGCGGCCACGTGGCAGTAACCGTCGGAGGAAAGTAATGATGATGCTGACGTTGGCGACGCTTCGTTTTCTGAAAAAGCCGTCAACTGTTCAGTATTCGGGAAGCGTGCTGCCAACTCTGACAGACTTCAGCATTTAATATTTTTGATATTTGATGGACAGCTGAGTGGGCGCATCGATCGGCGTTCCACCAGGCGTATAGGGACGCATGGGAGAGCATCCCTGTGAGGCGCTTTGGTGCTGAAGGGCGCGTCTGTGTGATGCGCTTTGATGTTTGAAGGGCGCGTCTGTGTGATGCGCTGTCTGGCCGGCACATCCGCTTTGTGACACGTCTTTAATGGTGCGACTGTTACGTTTTTCGAGTGCTTTAAATAGCCGTTTTTGACTTGGCTGAATTCGAAGCGTCAGGTTCGTCCATTTAATGCAAATTCATTGCACGGGATTCGGAGAGCCATCCACTTGGCGCATGGGTTTGATTTGCTCGGCCTATAAATAGTGGCATGGAGAGAGTTTGTTTCTCGTTCTCTCACGTCCTCCCGAAATGAACTTGTTTGCTCGGATGCATTCTGTTGATGAGATACTCCCGAGGGTGAAGATGCGAAGCAATGTCTTCATTGATGCACTTGAAGGTGACTGTTACATCCAAAAGTCGAAGTCGAGGGCTTCTGAGGCAGGCAGAAGGAGCCTGTTGCATCCAAAGATAGGGATGCATGAGCCTCGTCTCCGTCATGTGGGAAGAGCCGCAGATCGGAATTACGGTACTGCGGCTTTGGGGGCTCTTTCTTCCTTCAAAATGGGTGTTGCCCATTTTGGTTGTGTTGAAAGCTGCTCCTTTAGCCGCGATTTCGATTACGGTCTTCCTTCGTCTTTGGAGGTTCTTTCGAAGCCTCCCCTGGCCACAGGTTGGCTTGCGGTGCTCTTCTCTCCTTCGGTTTGGTGAGCCCTTCCTCCAGCTAGAGGGTTGATTGCTACCCTCATTTTGCTCAATAAATGCTTCATTAGTCGAAGCATTTAGACGGCGGTGAGCCTGGCTGGAAGAGTGGCACATAACTGGGCTGCTGAAGGGATGCGCCCCGCTGAGGGCGCGTGGTGGGATGTGCCTGACTGAAAGTGCATGATGATCGCCGTGCCTGGCCGTTGACTTAGTGTCTTTTCTTTTTGTAGACGTTCTCCTTTGTACAACCTTTTCTAGACATATAATAGACTTTTATATGTAATAAAAAAGTCCTCTTTCAATGTCTATATTTATTGTTTTTGCTGTGTGAAGTACTTTGTCCGAGCTCTCTGGCGCATGTAGTGTTTGGCGCATAGGATTTTTGGTCCTGAAATTCCATGCTTCTACACCGCTCTGTAAGATATTGATTTTTGACTTATACTTTTAGTTTGTCATCCAACCTTAAGTATTTACAGATATACCTAGACCTTGTACAGACTCGAAAACTTTAAGCAGTATAGGAAGCCGTCTATGCAAGGAGCGCCTGTATCTGCTTCAGTCTTCAATGCAATGGATGGTAGCACTTGAAAGGATAGTCTTTATGTAGTAGAGCTTCTGAGAAGATATGAATCTGAAGACATAGAAAACTAAACTACGAAGATGCTGTTAATATATCAAAATAAAATGTGCCAACAATCTCCTCCATTTTGATAATTGACAAAATAGAGAGATATCATCTTCAGGGAGTAACTCCCCTGTAGGTAGACAACTCCCCCTCAATACATTTTCTCCTCCTTTGTCACTTAGTCAAAGATGGGAAAAAATGATGATAATAAAAAATAGTCATAAATGTGGAGCACAGTATCATAGATAAAAGCATGTATTTAGATAAAGGTTTAAACAGTGATACATACAGGACACCCATACTACATAAGACATATTAAAAAGACTCTCCTCTACGAGAGTTTAGCAACATAAGAAGACAAATTTCAAGTCCCCATAGGACTGCAAACTACTAGAACCAACCAACCATAGGTCCCTGAAGGACCACAAAAGACATAGTAAAAACAAATACAAGAAACTAAGACATTCAATTATTCGACACCACCATCAAAAGGAAGCAACCCCTACTCGTCATCCGGATCATCCACACCATTCTGAGCCCGGTGAAAAGCGCCAAAAGGATCAATGCCGTCCGGGTACATGAAACCGTAGGCATTAGGATCGAAAAAGTGGGAGGCCTGGTACATTGGATCCTGAAGATTCAGATCCAGAAAAGCGTCCCGGTCCTGAAGAGTGCGCTGAATGAAATAGGCCTGGTCATGGAAGCGGGACTGAATCAGAGTGCTAAGGCCACGAGTGTGGGCGTGCATCTGCTCCTCCGCCTGAGCCATACGCATGTCGAAGTGCTGCTGAGTCAGCGGCATGTAGCGGCCAGAGGCAGGAGGAGTAGCGGCAGGTACAGCAGGAGCAGAAGCTGGTGGGTCTTGGGAGGAAGAGGTGCAGGATGTGGAGGTACCACCGATAGAGCGAGAAACAGCGAGGTAGGATAGGACGCCATCCGAGGAGCAAAGGGAGAGGTCGACTTGCTTGGCTTCCAGAATGAGAGTGATGAAGGAGCCGTAATAAAGATTCTGCTTCCCCGCTGGCAGGACGCCTTTGAAGGCATAAAGGAGAGTCTTGGGGAAGGACCAAGACTTCCTGGAATAGAGGTAGTACATGCACACTAGGGCGTTGCCGGTAATGGCATCATAGTTGTCGCCCTTGGGATAGAGTGTGTGGCACACGATCCGATGGAGCTCGTAATAGAACGACTCCAGCTGTGCGAAAAGGGTCGGGATAGCAGGAGGGTTGGGGCTCTTGCAAATGATGTGGCAGAACTCGTCGAAGGGGGTCTCCGCCGAAGAGTTAAGAGCAGCCAAGGCCGGCAGAGCTTCGCCTCTGTCCAGGACGCCGAGGATGTTGGAGATATCCCGAGCCGTGAGACGGAAATGACGATCGTTGACCATCGTCTGTATGGCGTCGTGCTCGTCGTCCGGAACCATGTTGCAGTAGAAGAGACGGACGACGGCAGGGTAAACGGGCACCTGACGCCGAAGAAGGCATGATAGTCCGGCCACGTCAAAAAGAGAGACATGGCCGGGGAAGAGATTCCAGTTGATTGTGCGGCCTTTGAAGACGTTATGGTGTACGAAGTGTTGAAACCAAGTCTCGGCGGCCAAGGAGGAGGTGAAGACCCGCTGATCATATCCATGAGGGAGAGCCACCGGAATGAAGGGATTGAAGAAGGTGGAGGAGGAGCTGTCACGACCCGCACCCGGATATACGGGTACGAATACATGGGCCACGCCCAGCCTATGCCGCAGTATCGGCGGTAGAGCACTGTCAAGTATACCATACTAACTACAATATCTAAAGATCCATGACTAGAAATGTACTCATGTCACATCACGAAAACTAAGGAAGATAAGACAAGAAATAATAACAACATCACTAAAACAACTAGAATCTACAATGATCATAAGACAGGAAAGTAAAGAAGGAACAACAAGACTAACTAAGGATAACTACCAGGCAACTCACATAGAAGAATAGTGAGATCCACCTCAGCTAGCAACATCATGAAGTCCAAAACTGAGGGCACAACTACTCCTAAAATTTTGTCAACATATCCGGTCAGGATGGAACGAGTACATATATCTCATAACAGATCTCAAGATAGAATAAAAGCCATAAGACTGTAAATAGAGCATATACAATAAAATCATGGAGTGTACATATATGTATCATGGCATGGTAATCTGTAGAGCTAGAGCTAGAACAGGAAAGTAGAACTGAACTCATGGTATGTACACAAATCAAGGTAAGCCATATATCCAATGTGTGTGAGTAGTAGTTTCAACTTGTGATCGGCTTGGGTACCTGTCGAGAACCGGCCTGGCAAGTCATAAGTGCGGTATATGACTCACACTGTTCAAGAATGCAAGGGGATATGATCACAGGCATACGCTACTACTCCTCCTACACCAACTGGTAGAATGGATCCAAACAGGACACATCACTGCACGGGATTCTAATAAGAAGGGAACAAGTCTTCTCTAGAATCAGTGACCACATATTGTGCAAGAGCTACAAGGGAGCTTGCACAATACATCCCAACCTAAGAAGGAGAAACATCTCTCGTCGGGATCCAGGAATACCAATCCGTGAGAACCATGTGTCAGGAATAAGCATATCTACACTAAGTACATGAATCATAACAGTTATCATAAATTTGGAAAAAGTTATCAGAGAATGTACTCGCCTGAGAACTGGTGGAATATGTCAACTGAGTCCAAGAACAGTACCTCGAGGACCTATAGGTGGAGTACTATATCAATATAAAGGTTTGGAAGTAAAATCAAGTCATACCAAGTCAAACTAGGTCAAGACAAGTCAAACTAGGTCAATCTAAGTCAAGGGTTGACTTACAGTTGACTTCTGGTCAACTGGTCAACTCTAGGTCAACTCGGGTCAAACTTGACTAACGTTGACTAATAGTTGACTTTTGGGTTAACTGGTCAACTCTGGTCCAGTTTCTGGTCAATTTTAGGCTACGGTTGACTTCCGGTTGACTTTTGGTCAATATAGTCAACTGTGGTCAACCAAGGTCAAAACTAGTCTAACCTAGGTCAAATATTGACTCTACTTCGACGTTCAGTCAAAGTAGTCAACCATGGTCAATAAAGGTCAAGATAGCCTCTATAAACATCTACAAGGTCAACTTATGAATTTCAGTGATTTAGAAATTACTGAAATCGACGGGTCTCCAAAACAACCCAAAAGGAGAAAATATTATAATAATAGGATGACACAAAAAGGAAAGAAATCTACAGATGTTGTCGGATGATGAAACTAACATCACCAACGTGTCCAGAATGGTCGAAATAGCTAAAATAGCCTGTCCATAAGTCCAATTTGGACACAGGGGCAAAAAAGTAATTTCGAACCAAAATGATGTCCGCCGTTGGACACACTTTGCACCGAAAAATGTGCCAAAATAAAGTGCACAAAACCTAACAAATTATATGTCCACGAATCCAGAATGACAATACGAACCCAACGGTATATCCAGAATTGGATTCCGTTGACCCGATTTCAAATTGGTCCGTTGACCAGGACATTGAAATTCCGATTTGTACGAAAAAGCCTGTCGGAGCTAATGTCCTCAAAACTCAGCAAATTATATGTCAACGAGTCCAGAATGACGATACGAACTCAACTGTATATCCGGAATTGGATTCCGATGAGCCGAACTCAAAATGACCCGCTGACCCGGATATTGGTATCCGACTTGCACCGAAATGCGTGCCGGAACCAATGTCCACTAAAACCTAGTAAATTATATGCCAACGAGTCCAGAATGACGATACGAACTCAACGGTATATCCAGAATTGGATTTCGATGAGCCGATCTCAAAGTGACCCGTTGACTCAGAAAGTGAGACCCGCTTTGTACCGAAATGCGTGCCAGGGCCCACGTTCTCCAAATCAAGCAAACTTTATATGAAAACATGCCAGAACGATGCCACGAGTCTACTGGTGGTGTTAAAATTTGAATCCGGAGTCCCGGGTTGAAAAATGGAATTTTACAAGTGCAACACTAAGAATTTGAACGGCCAACTTTGGCGTCGAATTCGACCGGCCTAACAAGCTCAAACTGAAATGAAATCTAAAGGGTGCAGGAAGAGGGTTATACCAGCTATGCACCGGAACTGGTAGCGCACAAAACGGAGCTGCTACGGTGAAGATACGAGCCTGCAAAGTTGGCATCGTAAAACTGTCCAAAAATAGTACAAATTAAAACGTCAACTTGGCGGCCAGATTTGAGGTATCAAACGATAAAACTAACGGGTAAAATTTCAGGGGAGTGAAGAGCTATATACCGAGATTGAGATGGAGCAAAGAAATTGTCGATCCAACGGTTGGATTTCTCGAAAAACACGCACGAAGTCATCGCGAAACGTACTTTTTAAATTTTCATCCGCGCGCGCGTCGACGGAATTCCGTGCAAAACGCACGAATCGCCTAGACGGTGCGTCCCGGAGGACGTTGGCCTCCACAGGGAGGTGCGACGGTGGTGCGCCTGGCCGAAGGGGGATCGCCGGCATGGGGGCGGCCGGCCATGCGGCGGCGGCGCGCGGCCACACGCGGCTGCTGCTGCCGCGCGGCTACTGCTGCAGCTGTGGCTGTATGCTGCTGCTGCGGGCTGCTGGTGCAGGCACACGCGCACACGCACGGCGCTGGCCTGGCACGGCGGCGGAGGTTGAGGGTACGGTGGAGGTTGTGGTGGCATGTGGTGATGATGGTGATGGTATGGTGATGGTGTTGAGGATGTAGAAGAAGAAGTGAAAAAAAAGAAGTGAAAAAAAGAAAAAGAGTAGAAAATGGGAGGGGCTGCTCGTACAGGAGGGATGGGGAGGTGGGGCTGATGATGGGTTGTGTGTGTTAGAAAGTGAAGAGAGAGAGATTATATATATATAATATATATGTATGTGTATATATTATATAAAGAGAAAGAGATATTAAGAAGATATTTAGAGAGAGAGAGAATGAGAGAGGGGGGTGTAGTCGGCTGCTCATCGGAAGAGGGGTGAGGTGTGTTGGTGTTTTAATAGGAGAGAGATAGAGAGAGTATTATATATATATATATTATATATATACATGTGTATATATATACAAGAGAGAGAATTAGATATTTATATGTAAGGAGATTTTTTTTTTTGAGTAGAGGGAAAAATGAGAAAATATCAGTGGGGTGTATAGGTAGACATGGTAGGGTCACACAAATTTGGGTTGGGTTCGGTTGAGCTGGATCGGGTTAAAATCGGACATGGTAAAATATTTGAATTAAAATGGATATTTATAATCATGGATAAATAAGTAGCATATGGGGGCTCAAATAAATTGGACACCAGTGTCAGGCGGGTAGTAGACTTCATGTGGGCCATGCCCTTATTTGGGGTCGACTAGGTTGGGTCGATGTCGGGTCCCGAAATTAAATTGGAAATTAAATCGGGTTTTACGGTAGATAATTAATTGGCCTAAATTGACCCAAAAGTTGTGCGAAGAAAATGAAGCACAAGATGGAGTGTCTGAGTGGGACACAAAGGTCAGAGGTGAAGAGCGTCTCGAGTAGATCAGGTATGACAAGTTGGTTTCGAGAAAATGACTAGTCTGGTGCTCCTAAATTAAAAGTCATGGTAACGTGCTTATGAGGATCAAGGAAAAGAGTGGGAAATCAATTAATAATTAAATGGTCTAAATTGATCCGAACTTGCGCGAAGCAAAAAGAGTACAAGGGAACAAGTGCGAGTGGGACACGAAATATCAATACGAAGATAATCTCGTCTACTACAAACTCCAAGAAGGAAGTTTCCAGTGACTGGCATCCCTGATGCTCTAGAATTCCAAGTCACGGTAAAGAGCATTAAATCAAATAAGTAATCAAATAATAATATCTATTACAATAATTGAATTATAAAATTGAAAAAAATAAGCCCTAAATCCAGGGGCTTACAGGAGCGGGGACGCTTGGGATTGACCATGGAGGAAAGGAAGAAATTTGGGGGAGGAAGTTAGGGTTTGAGGTATGGAAGAGAGAAGGACAGAGAATGAAGAGGAAAAGAGGGTTTTTAAAGAGATGTTGGGAAGGGGAAGGGGAAGAGGGAACGGTTATAGAGAGAAGTGGACAGGTTTGTGGGTTAGAAATAAGGATAATGGAGAAAAAAGAGGAGTAATGGGGAAGATGAAGAGAGGGGAAGTTAATGTGATGGAAAGTTATGATATGGGGAAGAGGAGAGAATAATAAATGTGGAAGTGATGGATGGGAAGGGAATTAATGAGGGAAGGAAGGAATAAAGAGGAAAAGAAGAAAAGGTGGGCCCCGATTCCGAATTGAAAAAGCTGTTCGCCGCACACCGGTATACCGTCGGTATGCCGTTGTATGCCGACGGTATACCGAAGTTTGGCACAGAACCTAATTCGGAGCCAAAAACGGCATGCCGTCGGTATACCGCAGTATACCGTCGGTGTGCCGGCCGAGAACAACTAAGAGTCAAAATTTAAAATGCCTAATTCTCGGCAAAGAAAAACAAAGCAATCTTTCGGGAGCGGTTTGGTAAAAATATCAGCTAACTGATAAGTAGTGTCAATAAATTCAAGACGAATATCCCCCTTTTGTTGATGGTCACGAAGAAAATGGTGTCTAATTTCAATATGTTTCGTGCGTGAGTAACAAATCGGGTTTTTCATGAGATTGATCGAGCTAGTGTTATCACATTTAATAGGGGTACAAGTATGAGAAATGCCATAATCTATAAGTGTTTGTGACATCCAAAGAATTTATGCACAACAGCAACCGAGCGCAATATATTCGGCCTCAGTGGTTGAAAGAGCAACAGAATTTTGTTTCTTACTAAACCATGATACCAAGGATTTCCCAAGGATTTGGCATGTGCCGCTAGTGCTTTTTCGGTCAATCTTGCATCCGACAAAATCTGCATCCGACAAGCCGTGAAGCTCAAAGGATGAAGATTTCGGATACCAAAGGCCCATGTTCACGGTACCTTTGAGATATCGAAAAATATGCTTTACGGTACATAAGTGCAATTCCTTTGGATTTGCTTGATAACGTGCACAAAGACATACACTAAACATGATATCAGGACGGCTAGCAGTTAGATAAAGTAAACTACCAATCATATCTCGATACTTACGGATGTCAACCGATGTGTCATCTTCATCATTGTCAAGCTTTGTCGTTGTTGCCATAGGAGTCCTCATTGATTTGGATGAGTCAAGTTCGAAACGCTTGAGGAGATCCTTTGTGTATTTTGCTTGATTGATGAAGGTCCCTTTGGGTCCTTGTTTGATTTGTATCCCAAAAAGAATGAAAGCTCAACCATCATACTCATTTCAAATTCTTCCTGCATAACTTTAGCAAATTCTACACAAAGTGTATTGTTAGTAGAACCAAAAATAATGTCATCGACATAAATTTGAACCAACAAAAGAGTGCCACTATGGGATTTGATAAAAAGTGTTGTGTCAACCTTGCCCTTAGAAAAATTGTGAGAAACAAGAAAGGAGCTAAGGCGCTCATACCAAGCACGGGGAGCTTGTTTGAGGCCATAAAGGACTTTGTGGAGTTTGAACACGTGATTAGGAAATTGAAAATCTTCAAAGCCAGGAGGTTGTTTTACATAAACTTCCTCTTTAATAATACCATTCAGAAAAGAACTCTTAACATCCATTTGAAAGAGTTTAAAATCATTAAAACAAGCAAAAGCACATAGCATACGAATGGATTCGAGACGAACAACCGGAGCATAGGTTTCGTCGTAGTCAATGCCTTCCTCTTGGTTATAGCCTTGAGCAACCAATCGGGCTTTGTTTCGGGTCACTAACCCATCTTCATTAAGTTTATTTCGAAACACCCATTTAGTCCCAATAATGGGATGATTGCTAGATTTTGGGACAAGTTTCCAAACCTTGTTTCGCTCAAATTAATTTAGCTCTTCTTGCATCGCTATCATCCAAAATTTATCAAGAAAAGCATCATTAACATTTTTAGGCTCTATTTGAGATATAAAAGCCACGTTTGCACAAAGATCACGAGTTGAGGATCTAGTGCTAACACTGGAGGAAGGATCCCCAATGATAAGTTCCTTAGGATGATTTGTGACAAATCTCCATTCTTTTGGGAGATCCTTTTGAGGAGGCTCGAGAGGAGGAGACTCTTTTGTTGGAGTCACAACTTCATTGTTAGATGAAGAAGGACGATCTCCAATAGAGGAGTTCTCCAACCCAAACGAGATGTCATCAATATCATCGAAAGAAGAGAATGTAGAAGAGTTAAGTTCATTAAAAGAGACATTGATTGACTCTTCGACAACAAGACTTCTTTTATTAAAAATACGAAAACCTTTACCATGAGTAGAGTATCCAAGGAATATTCCTTCATAGGCTTTTTTTCAAACTTGCCTAGGTTATCCTTGGTATTCAAAATAAAACAATTACAACCAAAAACTTTAAAATAATCAATAGAGAGAATTTTGTCAAACCAAAGCTCATAAGGAGTCTTCTTAGAAATAGGTCTAATCAAGACCCTATTTATAACATGACATATCGTGTTAACGGCTTCCGCCCAAAAATATTGGGGTAGCTTATAATGGTTTAACATAACCCGAGCCATATCGCCAAGGGTTCTATTCTTTCTCTCCACAACACCATTTTGTTGAGGAGTACGTGGACAAGCAAAATCATGTCCAAAACCATTCTTTTCACAAAAACTTTTGAAATCGGCATTGTCAAATTCTCTTCCATGATCACTTCTAATCTTGTTAATAGAAGAATCTTTTTCATTTTGAACACGTTTACAAAAAGCAACAAACTCACAAAAAGTATCACTTTTGCAAGCAAGAAAAATAACCCAAGTAAATCTCGAAAAATCATCAACCAAAACAAAAGCATAAAGCTTGCCTCCAAGGCTAGCAACTCTACTAGGACCAAAAAGATCCATATGAATAAATTGAAGAGGTCTAGAAGTACTCACAGAGTTGATTGATTTGAAGGATGACTTTGTTAACTTACTCTTCTCGCATTCTTCACACACCATATCCTTTTTGAACGGGATACTTGGGAGTCCTCTTACGAGCTTCTTGGTAGCAAGACGAGAGATGGTATCTATGTTGGCGTGTCCGAGCCTCATGTGCCAAAGCCAACTCTCATCGTTCTTAGCAACTAAGCACCTGTCATTGTTAGTGTCTTCGACAAGATATAAAACATAGATATTGTTTTCTATAATGCCTCCATAAACAATAGATCCATTTGAACTATCGGTAATGAAGCATTTGAGCTTAACAAACTTGATATCATAACCATTATCGATAAGATAACTAATACTAAGAAGATTGTGTTTAAGATTAGTAACAAGACACACATTCTTAATACAAGGATAAGGAGGAAAACCTATATTACCATTTCCTATAATGTGACCTTTAAAATTGTTACCAAAGGAGACGTGTCCTTCCTTCTTCATCGATAGCGTTGTAAATAATGAAGCATCCCCGGTCATGTGCCGTGAACAACCGCTATCGAGAATCCACTTGCTTCTAGCATGAGAAGGACTCTTCACCTACAACATAAGTTGAAGATGAACATTTTGGTACCCATGATCGTATGGGTCCTTGAGTGTTAGTCTTAGGAACCCATTTAAAAACTTTTTTATCAACAAGTTTCCTTGTATGACAATAATTGGTCGTATGTCCAAGCAAGCCACAGTAGTTGCAAATCATAGAGGATTTAGAAGAAGATGTGTGAGAATCATGCATATGTGAATCTCTAGTACGAGGAGTTCTAACATTAATATTATGATGATGATAATAAAAAGTATGATGCGAAGTGTTTTTCTTAACAAATGGTCCTTTCCTTGTGTTAGAAAAAGATTTGTGTGTAGTGTTCATGTAAGAAGTATGCCTAGCATTATGATGAGTGTGGAGGTATCTTGGAGTATGCATGTGAGTAGTGTTCTTATTACCTAGTTTCTTACTCTGTACAAGAAGATCATTATACTTAATAGAAGTATCATACTCTCTCCTATTAGCATCTTGAACTTTATGCATAGCAAATTCATAAGCTCTTCTCATGGATTGAATCTTATCATCTTTTTTCTTGATGGTGACAAGAGATTCTTGAAACTTGAGTCGCAAAGACTCTATTTCATCCGTGTCAGAAGCAGAAGATTTTTCCTTTACATCAATAATGATGCTTGAGAGTCTTTCTACTTCAGGTTGAAGAGCATCAACCTCTTTTAGAGATTTCTTATATTTATTCCTAACACCCTTGTGCTCTTCATGCAATTCAAGGATAGCTTTTTCCAAGTCATCATAAGTAAGTGTATTTAAGGAGAGATCATCAAGTACCTCATCGGTTGCCATGAGACAAACGTTGGCATTGTGTTTGCACTCTTTGTCGTTGTCGGAGTCGCTTGCGTCACTCTCACACCAAATACTTATGTTGGCAAATTTTCTAGAGGACGAGCTTCCCTTGCTAGGCTTTTCGTACTTGCTTGAGTCTTTTCTTATCATCGGACAGTCCCTCTTGATGTGTCCGGGTCTTCTGCATTGATAACACGTCGGATCTTCCTCATTGTCCCATCTGAAGCGGTTGGCTTTGTTAAATTTGAGGAACTTCCGGAAATGCTTAGCTGTGAGAGTTATTTCTTCATCGTCGTCCGACTCATTGTCGTCGGAGCTATCCTTGGAGTAGGACTTTGTAACTTTGAGAGCAAGAGACTTCTCCTTCTCTTTGGTCTTCTCCTTCTCCTTCTCTTGTAAGGAGGATTCCTCTTGATCCTTCATATCGAGTTCATGAGTCATTAGCTTACCCATGAGGGTCTCAAGGTTCATGACTGTCAGGTCGTTCCCCTCAATAATTGCGGTAGCTTTAGGACTCCAAACTTTTGTCAATCCTCTAAGAATTTTTCTGATCTTTTCATGAGCAGGATATTCCTTACCAAGAGAAGAGAGAGGATTAATAATATCACCAAAACGAGTAAACATGCAAGTAATAGATTCATCATGCTTCATCTTAAAGGACTCATATTCTTGTGTGAGTCTACTAATCTTGGATTCCTTCACTTGTGAAGTACCCTCGTGTGTGACTTCAAGTAACTTCCAAATCTCATTGGAAGTCTTGCAAGTAGAGATTCGGTTGAATTCACTATTGTCGAGAGCACAATAAATAGCGTTCATAGCCTTGGCATCTCGACTCGCAAGCTTCTTGGTGTTTTCAGTAAGTATGTCCCTAAGGGTGTCAGAAGCAATATCCTCAATAACTCTGGAAGGAGTAGGAAGACCATTTATCACACAATCCCATAAATCGAAATCTATGAACTTCAGATAAATGCTCATCCTAATCTTCCAGTAGTTATAGTTGGTTCCATCAAATAGGGGAGGCCTATTTGTGGAGTGTCCTTCATTGTGGAAGGTGTTGATACTAGGGTTAGTGGCCATGGATCACTCAAAGGGTATAAATCCAAATCAAGAGAACAAAGCTCTGATACCAATTGTAGAACCCTAGAGGGAGGGTGAATAGGAAAATAAAATATAACTAGAGCAACAGAGGCAATATATGAAAAAGTAAAGAGTAAGAAGATCAAACACAAGATGTATCCTGGTATCCTCGCTTGAGGCAATCCAGTCCCGGAACTCTCTCCGGCTTAAATCTACTATTTAATCAAATAGTACACACGAGTTTGGATCCGAAGAACTCGCCAACTTCAACACGAGTTTGGATTCGAAGACTCGCCAACTTCAACACACGAGTTTTCTTACGAAGGCTCTCCAACTTCTAACACGTGAAGATCAAAAATTACAACTCTTAAATACTCTAGCACTTTGGGAGAGGATGACAATTTAAAAGCTTGGTAGAGTATTAATAGTGGAGCTCTTGGTTGTTTAGAAAATTTATGGCAAGAGTTTGTGAAAGCCTCAAGAGAGAGAAGGCTTTCATTTATAGAGAAACCAAGAGTTGGTGGCAATTAATGCTCTGGATACAGCCAGACCGGCATACCGTCGGTATGCAGCGGCATACCGTCGGTATACCGGTCAAATAGTAACGGTCATATTAATATCCGTTGAGAGCATTAAATGCGGCCATTAATGCTAGTCAGAGCAATTCAAAAATCAAATATTTGTAACCCGGTATACCGTCGGTATGCCGCGTCATACCGTCGGTATACCGACGTTTTATCACAGAACGTTTTCAGGCAAACAAAATGGTATACCGCCGGTATGCCGGAGCATACCGTCGGTATGCCGACGGTTTGTCACAGAATGTTTTGTGGTCCACAAAACGGTATACCGCCGGTATGCCAGAGCATACCGTCGGTATGCCGACAATTTATCACAGAAACTTTGTGGACAATGAAAACGGTATACCGCCGGTATGCCGGAGCATACCGTCGGTATGCCGCTCTGTAAGATATTGATTTTTGACTTATGTTTTTAGTTTGTCATCCAACCTTAAGTGTTTACAGATATACCTAGACCTTGTACAGACTCGAAAACTTTAAGCAGTATAGGAAGCCGTCTATGCAAGGAGCGCCGGTATCTGCTTCAGTCTTCAATGCAATGGACGGTAGCACTTGAAAGGATAGTCTTTATGTAGTAGAGCTTCTGAGAAGATATGAATCTGAAGACATAGAAAACTAAACTACGAAGATGTTGTTAATATATCAAAATAAAATGTGCCAACACATTCAACCGATATGGTCGTCGCCTAATTGGGATACGAAACTCTAAAAATCCGTTTGCAAAATATCAAAAAATAGAAACCCATTTTAAAATACTTTATTTTTGAAAACTTTTTCCAAAAATTTGGGCAGTGTCTCCTCTGTAATTGGGACAACCCAATCCTGGGACGGTGCCAAAAGTCAACATAAATAATATCCCAAACCAGGGAAATAACCCAAACCATCCATAATAATATTCCACGCAGAAATAATATCCAACCCGAAAACACATCATTTGCAGCCAAAACCACAGAATACTCCGAAATAAATTCGGAAACCCCGAAATAAAGTTCGGGAAATCGGAATCCACAAAACCGAATTATTCTGAAATAGAATTCGGAAAAATCCGAAACTACAATCGCCTAAACCGAATCCCGTAACGGGATCGGGGACCGTATCATCATCGACACTAAAATAGGGACACGAGGACACGAGATATACCTTGGGTTGCTCGGCTAGAGCTCTCAGATGATACCAGGGAAGGGAAATCCACGTTCCCGCGGACTCGGAAAAGTCCCAAACTCGTGGACAGCAGCGGGAAACACTGGAACAGCGCTGGACAGCGCTGTTGGAACAGCGGGGCGCACACGGGAGGACGTGCACGGTTGGGCCGGGCGCGGACAGCCGCGGGATCGGCCCGGGAAGCCGCTGAAGGGGGTTTGCGGCCGGGGAAAGCTGGCCGGAGCGCTGGAAGCGAGGCCGGGAGGGCTCTGGCTAAGGGAGGCGGGTCGGCCGGAGGTCTGGCCGGCGGGAGGCGGGCGGATCTGGCCGGGGCGCGCGGGCGGAAGGCGTCGGGGGTCGCGGGCTTGGGCGCCGGAGGAGGTGACGCGGGCTGGTGGCAAGGTCGCCGGAGGGGTGCGCACGGGATGTGGGGTCGGCCGCTCGGGTGGAGTCGCGGACGGGTCGGAGGCGCTGGCGCCCGGGGCGGCTAGGGCGCTCGGCTGGCCGGAGTTGGGCACGGCCAGGAGATCGGGGCCGAGTAGGGGTGGGAGCTTTGGGGAGAGTGAGAGATTAGGAGAAAGTGAGAGTGAGGGATTGAGAGAAATGATGATGGAAGTGGTGCTGGTGGGTGGTTTAAGTGGGGAGAGTGAGAGAGTGAAGTAAATTTGTGTGGAGGAGGGGAGAATGGGGAGGAGCAGGAGAATTAGGGGGGGTATGGCTTGGTCGTGGGAGACCAAGCCAGTACGTGGGAAAATTCTTTTTTTAAAAAAAGAATATTGCATGGTATCTAAGTATAAATAATCAGATCATTAAAAGAGAAAAATTTAGGGTTTGGAAATCGGAAATCGAGTTCGAGAAAACGGGGTCGGTGTCCGGACTCGGGTCGGACTCCGGGCACGGGATCGGGACATCGCACAATCAAAAATCCGATAATAATTTTAAAAATAATATTTTTTTCCTAATTCCGACTAATAAATAATAATAATAATAATAACAATAATAATAATAATAATAATAATAATAATAATAATAACTAACTAACTAACTAGAATTATGCTACAAATCCAATAATTCATAAATTCTAAAATTCTGGGTTTCACACTGATCCTTAGAGAGTTATGCAAGTTCGTCTAGGAGTTGTTGCCGCAATGTGCAGTGACGTTGCGTAGTTCAGCAGCCAGCTAGCTACTTGGCAACGGCTGATTGGCATCGCTATGTCTATTATCGACATCATTTTAGAAATTAGTGATGTTTTGAGGCGTCGCTAATTTCGTTTAGTTTTGTAGTAAAGATTGGTTGAGATAACGTTTCGAACCAAAATTTTTATGTACATGAGAACAAATATATACGCAGTCAAACAATAATAATGGTTTTGACATGTGAAGACGTGTTGAATAATATAAATATAAACATACAGTTATACATTTAGAAGGAATGATGACCATGACAGTTTATGTTCTTACATCGATACCAACAAGCACATACAGCCGAATTCGAGACACCTTTGTGGTTATCAAGGAGAGGCATAAGACCTTGTGGTTAGGTGACGGGAGAGTGGATCGAGCCACGAAACATATTATTTTTTTTGTTTATAAAAATGGTGGGAGTAGGGGTGGTGTGGGGTTGGGGGGGGGGGGGGGGGGGGGGGTGGGTTTCAATCTTTTACAGGCAGAGGAATGGCGAGGAGTGGAACAGCTAGAGCAAGTGAAACACCAAACTTCTCCATGAGATCCACATCGGCCGGCTTCACCCCTTCATGCAGCTTCCACTCGAAAGAAAGTATCAGCGAGGCCAGCGTCAGGTGGACCATCCGGTCAGCCAGGGGCATCCCGGGACACATCCATCGGCCCGCGCCGAACGGTATGAGCTCGAAGTGCCGGCCGCAGAAGTCCACCTCGCTCCCCAGGAACCTCTCCGGCTTGAACGCTTCTGCGTCCTCCCACACGCTCTCGTCCCGGCCGATGGCCCAGACGTTCACCACGACCTGGTTGTGCTTCGGCACGGCGTACGGCCCCAGCTCCGCGTCCGCCTCGACCCTGTGGGGGAGGAGGAGCGGCCCCGTCGGGTGGAGGCAGAAGGTCTCCTTCACCACCGCCCGGAGGAACGGCAGCTCGGGGATGTCCGACTCCGCGTCCTCCCTTGTCGGCCCTACGATGCTCGCAAGCTCCGTACGAGCAGTCGCCATCGTGCTCGGGCTGCGGAGCAATTCCGCCATCGCCCATCCGACCGTGACCGAGCTCGTGTCACTCCCGGCAATGAAGTAGTCCTGCAGACAGACCCAAACTATATATATAGCATGTAACAATATATATGTAGAAGGGTTTGGTAATTAATGCACACGACACTCTACGTCCTTGTTAGCAATTCAACAAACGGAAAAAATTCGGAACGACAAAATCACAAGTATAAATCAGCTCAGTACAAATAAATACGTTCAAAAAATTCGGTCAAATATTCAAAAAAATAAAAATATTGAGATTAGAAACTTCACATTCTTAAATATGCTGTCAAATTTGGTCAATGAAACATGTTCCGACCAATGTTTGTAACACGTTTAAAATTTACGTACCGATTCAAATCTTTCAAAAATATGCAAGGCTATACGTACCGCTAGTAAGGATCTTAAAGTAGGTCTGTCGAGTTGTAGATGGAGAAGTTCATCCAGCAGGTCATGGCTCTTCTGTTCTTGTTCTTCTTCTTTCGTGAGCTTCAACCGGCGGTCTATGATCTCGTCGATCATCCCAAACAGCCGTATGAAGCACTTGGTCACCTTCCTCCTGCAGCCATGCGGATCGATCGGCACGAGCAACGGGAAGAAATCGACGAGGTTCGGCTTGCCGACCTCCTCCATGATCCCCGAGATAACCTCCTTGAAGCCGCCGCGAGAATGATCAGAATGATGATCGAGGGCGACCAAGTCCGAAGAGAAGGCGGTGGCGGAGATCAGATTGAGCGCGGTGTCGAATACCGCGCCCTTGACGTCCACCGCCCGGCCCGGCCGCCCCCTCACGTGCGAGACCAGCTCCCGGACCTTCTGCCGCCGGAGGCCCTGGCCCGCGTCGAGCACCCTCGCGGCGAAGGAGTGGGTCCTCATCACGGCGCGCAGGTTGCTCCACTGCGGGGAAGGAGACATCCATACGACGGACGCCCGGTCGTGGCCGAGGACCCGGTTGGCGTCGGGGACCCAGCATCCGGAGAGGATGCGACCCTTCTTCTGGAGGGCCTCCTTCGCCGCGTCCGGGGACGAGACGACGGTGGCGGTTGTCCGGCCGAGCTTGAGGGACATGACGGGGCCGTGGGAGGCGAGCTGGGCCTGGCGCGAGCCAGGGCCTCTTGGAAGAAGCTGCCACCTTGAGAAAGTATAGGAAAGGGATGATGAACAAGTGGAAGAGGAAGCATGAAGAGGAAGATGAAGATGAAGAGAGTTCCATTGGCATAGGCACATCCTAATGTCACAGAGATGGATGATAGTTATACCAAGTTGTAGATAAGATATGGAAGGTTTCAACATTTAAGGTGGATCCTGTGAATCATTTCAAGCATAATGTCACACTTTAATTGTCCGGCCTCGAAGACCTGTGCAAGCCTTTTTCAAATACTTAGCAGGATCTCTAACGTGAGAATGAAAATGTGGAGCAAAAGAGAGAGAGAGGGAGAGGGGTTGCAATCTGAAAAGTTCGTCATACTAGAGAGAGTTTACATCTTCTTGGATGATGATGAGGAACAAAAGAAGCTCTCACCTTATTTATAGGGTTTCAAGAGCCTTACAAGAAACTTCGAGAAAGTAAAACTATTTACATGATGAGAAGCTTATAGAACTTGAAACTTCATGAGATATCAAGAGTATTACACCATACTCTAGAATTTAGAACCTTCCAACTAAACCCCTGTGCTTACAACTTTGCCTCGATCAAGGATCAAGGGGCGGAGCCAGGATTTTTCTTGGGGGTCTGAGAACAGGAACTATGTCAGGGAAAAAGAAATTTAGTTGTGGCTGAGAGCAAGACATTCTAACCACTAAACTACAACCACGAAAAAGAATTTAACTCTTGTGAATACAAGTGCACACACGAAAGCGACATGTGACCAAGAAAAATAGCAAGACATAAAATAGAAAACAAGAACAAGCAAATGTAAGGTAAGGACGATCTGAACCGTCAACATTTGTTTACCATCCATACTCGGTTGATAGGACATAAGTGCGTGAGCGCCCCGGCCTACGCCACGAAATAAACGGTAGTATGATGTCTAAACCTTCGTAATCGTCAAATGCTCATAATATCGATCTTGCTCAATCACATAAACTAAACAGGAAACAAAATCCAGCGCATACACGATCACCCCAGTCCACTAGTAGATTTTTAGTACATCTTACAATGTCGTACCTCTGGAGACAAATCCGATAGAATAACCATCACTATAGATACATCTAATACATCATAGGAATCTATTCTAATCTTCTAGGTCCTCCAAAATAGTCATCGGAGCCAAGTGCTATCTCCATTCCTCGCCTAATATGTCAACTATCCAGTCGGATAGAAACAAAATACAAGTACAGCAAAAGAGTTACACAAAATATACACAAAGCTATTTGAGAAATATTGTAGAATAACAACAAATCAGAATATATTATGATAAAATATAGAAACTAGAATTATGAAAAGACAACGTGAGAAACTGTAACAAGAACAAAAATATGTAAATACCAAACTCCCAAACTCTGTCATAACACGTGTACTTGGAATTCGACTATAGGGCATGCAGACGAGTATAGGACAGTCATACGTGAGGTGCATGACTGAACGCACAAGTAAATAGGACAATCACGGTGATTGAATGCAGAAGTAATAGGAATAGGACAATCACCCATGATTGAATGCACAAGTAACTTCTCATGTCCGCTAGTCTTTTTCCCCCACCCAGACACGATACAAGTCATGATACATAAAATAAGAAAAAATCACGTGCACAATCTCGTGTCAAGAATAAATACCGAAATATAGAAATAAAATAACAACATTTATAATATAATGGTAATCAATAGCAGTAATATACTTGTCTTAGGTCCAAAGCTCGTTGAAGTTGTAAGCATAGTCCAAAACCTAATCAAAATACAAGGTTTAATTATAAGGTTTCCTATACACCTCATACATAGGCTTCCTATTTCGGTTTCCTTGACAGTCTCATGAAATTTCTACTTTAGATTCCTTAAAAACCTTAGAATACTTTAAAGAATCTTGTCCCCATAACATCTGTTTATTATAACCAGGCCCACATACCTATTAGAGTTCAGAGTTCATTTATTCCATTAATACCTTAAAGCCCAACTATTATAAACACCCTATTTATATTCACTTTGTCTCATTAAAACTTAAAGTCCAACTAGGTATTTCATTATCAAAGTCCAATGACCAATATGCCAAGCATTCCATTTTATTTGTTAAAATATACCAATTTCTTTCTTTCGGTTATAGCTACATAGTTATTGGCCTTTGAGTTATTTATTCTTATATAAAACCTCTTAATCTGAATTAAGACTGAAACCCAAATATCTAAGAGCCCAAATAACTTGGAATCCTAATTATTTAAGCCTAACTCATTAAGACAGCCCCAAAGTTCCTTTATTAATTATTCTAACTAAAACTCTTAGCCAAGTGTAAATTTTTATTTGTTAAAGGGGGTCCGGCCCAAGAACAATTCTTTCAGCCCATGAATCATTAAAGTCCCCCTACTTACACATGCGGAAGAGCACGTTTGTCGACGAGTCTACACGGCGGAGACCGGTTCAATACACCGAAGAAACATTTATATTTTTGTTGCCGCTCATTTGGAATTTTTCTTAGGAGCTAAGCCGCAACTCGGACTCGTACAAAAGGCACAAAGTGACGCTTTGATGGTGTGAGCTTCTGCACCGACGCAACACATTGACATTGAGAATATACTGCGACAATTCAGGTGCTATCTTTATGGCTAAGAACAACAAAAGTGGTAGTCGAAGTAAACACATCGACATCAAGTATTTAGCCATAAGATAACGTGTTAAGAAAAAAAAAAAAGTGGTCGTTGAGCACATTATGAAATTCACACAACCAAAATACTTCATGACTGGTGACGAAGAACAAAAGTTTCTTGAACAAAACAATGACTCAAACTCTTACAATACTTCATGACCATGGGAGAACTCCAATCATCCATTTTTTCTCCATCATTCAGATCAACTAAGTGTTGGCCTCGTTTCACAACCGTTGATGGAAAACAATTATATAACGTGGTGCAGCCAATGAGCATGACACTTACTATCAAGAACCAAAAGGGCTTGTAGATGGAAGATGAAGATGAAGATGAAGAGAGTTTCATTGGCATATGCACATCCTAATGTAACACTCACAGAGATGGATGATATTTATAGGAACTGTGTTAATTACACCAAGTTGTAGATAAGATATGGAAGGTTTCAACATCTAAGGTGGATCCCGTGAATGATTTCAACCATAATGTCACCGACACTTTAATTGTCCGGCCTCGAAGACCTGTGCAAGCCTTTTCCAAATACTTAGCAGGTTCTCTAACGTGAGAATGAAAATGTGGAGCAAGAGAGAGAGAGAGAGAGAGAGAAGGGTGGGGGGGTTGCAATGCTGAAAAGTTCGTCATACTAGAGAGAGTTTACATCTTCTTGGATGATGATGAGGAACAAAAGAAGCTCCTACCTTATTTATAGGGTCTAAAGAGCCTTACAAGAAACTTCGAAAAAGTAAAACTATTTACATGATGAGAAGCTTATAGAACTTGAAGCTTCATGAGATATCAAGAGTACTACACCATACTTTAGAATTTAAAACCTTCCAACTAAACCCCTGTGCTTACAACTTTTCCTCGATCAAGAGGCGGAGCCAGGATTTTTCTTGGGGCCTGTAGAAGCATGGAATTTCAGGCGCATCCATAGGCCAGAATTCCTATGCGCCTAACATTACATGCGCCAGGAAGCTATAACGAAGTACTTGGTACAGCAAAGAACAGCAAAAGTATAGACATCAAAAGAAGATTTTTATTTCATATAAAAGTCTATTACATGTCTAAAAAAGGCTTTACAAAGGAGAATTTCTACAAAAAGAAAGATCCTAAGTCTACAGCCAGGCGCAACAAACTGCCATGCGCCTTATGCCAGGCGCATCATCAGTCAGGCGCGTCACTTCAGCGTCTCAGTCAGGCGTATCTATTTCAGCGTCTCAGTTAGGCGCATCACGAAGTCTCAGCATATGCGCTCCACTTCGACCCGATCAAGTGCTTCGGCTAATGAAGCATTTATTGAGCAGAACAAGGGTGGGCGATCAACCCCACTCTAGCTGAAGGAAGAGCTCTCCAAAGACCAAGGAAGAGAAGAGCACCGTAATTCCGATCTGCGGCTAAAGGAGCAGCTTTGAGCAGAACCAGAATGGGCAGCCAACCCCACTCTAGCTGGAGGAAGAGCTCTTCAAAGCCCAAGAGAGAGGAGAGCACCGCAATTCTGATCTGCGGCTAAAGGAGCAGCTTTGAACAGAACCAGAGTGGGCAGCCAACCCCACTCTAGCTGGAGGAAGAGCTATCCAAAGCCCAAGGAAGATGGGAGCACCATGTCACGCCCCAGAACCAGAATACTGGAGAGCGGGGGCAGACATAGCCAGCTACGTATATTGAAATAGAAACCACCTCGATATACGGTCACGACTGTCTAGATATGTGAGGGTTTTCTACAAGCCAACAGTCTCTTATGGTCATGAACAAGCCTAGTGTCTCAATCACCACAAGTAAGTAAAGTCGCAAGATGTATGATCATTACATATACAATAATAAGGTGTCCCAAATATTACATATTCAGCTGATCATGAAGCTAGTCGTTACAAAATATTAGGACTAGCAAGAGTTTAGTCATACATGATCAACCCTAGGATTTGTCAATCATGTTTACAGCCCGTAGGCAGACAGTAAGTAAAAGTGCTGCGAGCTAACAGGTGCTCGTCGGCTAAACGCCTCAAAAGAATACTTTTACAATAAAGTGGGCGAAACAAAAAGGAAAACCCACTCTTGGCCCGGGTTCCGTCTAGTTGTCACCATTGGGCTGGAAGCTTGGTAGATCCTCGGGAGCTGCTCCGAAATCTGGCCACACAAAACCAGCTGGGTCAACCCCAGAAAGAGCAAGTGCCACAAGGGGGCCACGAAATAAGAACAAAAGCCAGCAATCAGCACAAAAAATCTAATATTAAAATTAAAACTTACAAAAAACATGGCAGGGTGATATACGACGAGATAACCATGGAACTATTCCGGTAGCCAGGTTACAACCCGTAAACCAAACAAGGACCGGGGTTGTAACCCTTCGTCTGAACAGAACTTGGTTTCCCACCATTTATCGGCAAGATAATAATGCAAGAAATCAAGGCAGGAAGCAATCTTGTACTGGATCAAGACATGGCTAGACTGGTTATACCTCATTCAATCCATCACGGCCAAGCAGATCCTACGGCTTACTACTTTAACTAACTAGGGTTATCACAGGCCTAATTACTAACAAGATGCAGTGAGATTGTTCCACAGCCACAAGCCCTGCAGACCATCCAGGCTACCCAGAACGAAAATTAGGGGTTGAATTCAGGTGGGTACATCGTCCAGGAGACAAATGTACCCTTAGGTGACTTAGAGGGTGCAACACTCGACGGTGCGCTGGAAATGTGCCCTACTCGACGACAGGCTACAGATCCCAAGAGCGCCCAGGTAACGAGATTGCCTGTAGCTGTGTCATCTCTTCATGACTACTGTGTTATTCTAGTTATTAACCTTAATCCATTTTAGTAGGTACTCCTGACCGTGGTACTCAGGAGTCCCATCCTAGACATGATGCGAGACTGGACAAGTGGATTTAACAAGCAAGCAAGAAAGAACCACCCACGGTGTCAAGGCAGGTCAAGTTACAAGTTACAAGTCAAGTCAAGTCAGGAGTACGCCGCCATGGGCCACTATCATGTCAGATTGGTCATGCCAGGAGTGCACCACTACGGGTCACTGTCGGGTTATGTGAGTTCCTTGTCATACCAAGCCATGTACAATAGTCAGTCCAAACATGTTTAGTAAAATCAAGTTCATGACAAAAAGGCGTAAGGATATAAAATGGGCGTAAAATATCTAATAAAATATCAAAATACAGGGTTATAGAAGAGCCAAGTTTAAAGAAATAAAATCAAAGCCCCAAGAACCAATGGTTAAGCAAGGGGTCAGGGGAGCAGCGTAGGTGAAAAGTCACGCACGCATGAGAGCTGCGTAGGTGAAAAGTCACGCACGTTGAGAGAGCAGCGTAGGTGAAAAGTCACGCACGCATGAGAGCTGCGTAGGTGAAAAGTCACGCACGCTGAGAGAGCAGCGTAGGTGAAAAGTCACGCACGCTACAGGGAGCAGCGTAGGTGAAAAGTCACGCACGCTGAGAGAGCAGCGTAGGTGAAAAGTCACGCACGCTACAGGGAGCAGCGTAGGTGAAAAGTCACGCACGCTGAGAGAGCAGCGTAGGTGAAAAGTCACGCACGTTGAGAGAGCAGCGAAGGTGAAAAGTCACGCACGCTACAGAGAGCAGCGTAGGTGAAAAGTCACGCACTTTACAGAGAGCATCATGGGTGAAAAGTCACGCACGCTACAGAGAGCAGCATGGGTGAAAAGTCATGCACGCTACAGAGAGCAGCATGGGTGAAAAGTCACGCACACTCAAGGGAGCAGTGTACGTGAAAGTCACGCACACTCAAGGGAGCAGTGTACGTGAAAGTCACGCACGCTCAAGGGAGCAGTGTACGTGAAAGTCACGCACGCTCAAGGGAGTCACGCTTCCAACAGAAAGCGTACTCAAGCTAGCGTACGCAGCACTAAAGAGCGCGCGCAGCTCAGTGTGCATAAGCTAAACAGCTCGGCACACTGCTCACTGTCTTCTCCAAACAGCAAGAACACCATGGATGAACCCAAGCTACACAGCATCATAACTTGGCCATCCGAACTCCAAATCCAGGTTTCCAAAGTTCCATCTTGGGTGAAATTGAACTCTCATCCACATGGAAACATCAAAAACCCATAAAATCCAACTTAAGAAGCTCAAACCATGCAAAATCCGAAAATGGAAAATAACTTAGATCTATCACAATGGAGGCTCCAAATCACAAAAACCCAAGTTCTAATGTTGATCACCATGTCCTAATCTAGCAAATGGACAAAGAAAAGAGGGTTCTCATGAAGTGGCAAGGTGCACTTGCCTAGGGTTAGGAGAGTTGTGGAGGAAGGAGGAGGAGAAGAAGAAGGAAATTAATGGTGGAAGTTATGAGGAGAGAGAGTGGTAGGTGGGGATATAAAGAGGGGGAGTTGTGGTGGGTTGAGGGAGTAGCATAGGGCTAAGGTGATCCAATGCACAAAAATCGAACCAAACCGAACCAACCCAATCCAACCGATTAAAACCGAACCATGACAAAACCCAAAATACGAGAAATACCGAAATTCCACAAGTTGAGAAAAAAATAAAAATACATGCCAAAATCCAGATACGAGTAAAAATACGAAATACGGGAAATGAGGGTGACAACTCTACCCACCTTAAAAGAATTCCGTCCTCGGAATTTAATCGAGGAGCTAGAGATTGCCATGACAACTACACTAAGCACAGACAAGTTATATTAAGCAGTCAAATCATACAATCATACAATGCAAGCAAGGAAGGGAAAATTTAGGCATAAGAAGGACATTATACCTCACTAGTCAAACAGGTAGGGATATCGTGATCGGATGTCGTCCTCACGCTCCCACGTTGACTCACCCAGAGAGTGATGACCCCAAGCAACACGGACTAATTTAATAGTCTTGTTCTTGAGTATCTTTTCCCTCCGGTCCAAAATAGACACGTGCCTCTACTCATACGAAAGGTTGGTACCAACAACCAATTCCGAATGGTCTAGGATGTGGCTCGGGTCCGGAATATACCGTCGTAATTGGGACACATGGAATACATCATGTACCTCACTTAGCGACGGCGGAAGAGCGAGACGATATGATACATCTCCTACTCGCTCTAGAATATCGAACGGTCCTATATACCTAGGACTAAGCTTTTCCCGTACGCCGAAGCGAATGACGCCGCGGTTAGGCGAGATCCTAAGGAATACATGGTCACCGACAGCAAATTCTAAAGGACGCCGATGAGCATCGGCCCAATGGCGCTGGCGGTCCTGGGCAACTCGGAGGTGATCTCTGACCTTCCTGACCACTTCAACCGTCTGAGAAATCAACTCGGGTCCGAGCATCTGCCTCTCCCCAACATCGTTCCAGGCTAGCGGAGATCTGCACTTCCTGCCATAAAGAGCCTCGAAGGGTGCCATCTGGATACTGGCCTGATAACTGTTGTTGTACGAGAATTCCACCAGGTGCAGATGATTCTCCCATGAACCACCGAAGTCAAGAGTACAGGATCTCAACATGTCTTCAAGAGTCTGGATTGTGCGCTCTGACTGACCATCCGTCTGCGGGTGATAAGCTGAGCAGAACTGAAGGCGAGTCCCCAAACTCTTCTGCAAGCTGCGCCAAAAGTGTGATGTGAATCTTGAATCCCTGTCTGAGGTGATGCTGACTGGCACGCCGTGAAGCCTAACGATCTGCCTGAGATACATCTCTGCTAGCTGCGCCGTCGACTGTCCAACTCTGAATGGAAGAAAGTGTGCCACCTTGGTAAGCCTGTCCACAATTACCCAAATAGCATCTCTGCCGGCCGGAGATCTGGGCAATCCGGTCACGAAATCCATGGTTATATGTTCCCATTTTTATTCTGGGATCGGTAAGGGTTGAAGAAGTCCAGCGGGCCTCTGATGTTCAGCTTTAACCTGTTGGCAAACCAAACACCGAGAGACAAACCGGGCTATCTCCCTCTTCATGCCATTCCACCAAAAATGCTGACGAATATCATGGTACATCTTCGTACCACCCGGATGAATAGAATATTGCGAACTGTGGGCTTCTGCCATGACTTCCTGTCTGATATCTCCACTGGGTACACAAAGACGAGTGCCGTACCGAAGGGTACCGTCTTCATGGATACATAACTCTGGCCTTCTTCCTGCTTCACACTCTGCTCTGAGTCGCTGGATCTTGGAATCTGTTGACTGCGCCACCCGGATTCTCTCAACTATGCTGGACTGAACCTGTAGACTGGCCATCAATGCCACACTGGTTGGAAGAACCACTTCAATTCCCATCTTCTGAAGATCTGCCAATAATTCTGGTTGCGCCGTCAGGAGATAAACCCCGGCTCTCCTGCTCAATGCATCTGCTACAATGTTGGCTTTCCCGGGATGATACTGCAAATCCACATCATAGTCCACCAGTAGCTCGAGCCATCTTCTCTGCCGTATATTAAGGTCCTTCTGGGTGAAAACATACTTCAGGCTCTTATGATCAGTAAAGATCTCCACTCTATCTCCGTACAAGTAGTGTCTCCACAACTTCAAAGCAAACACTACCGCCGCCAATTCTAAGTCGTGGGTCGGGTAATTCTTCTCATGATCACGTAGTTGACGTGACGCATAAGATATTACCTTCCCATGTTGCATCAAGACACACTCCAATCCTCTGCCTGAAGCGTCGCAATAAACTGTGAATCCTCCGGTCCCATCTGGAAGGGTGAGAATGGGAGCCGTTATCAAACCTCACTTCAACTTCTCAAATGATTCCTGACACTCAGCTGTCCAAACAAACGGCATATCCTTGCGGGTCAACTGGGTCATCGACGCTGAAATCCTTGCAAAATCTGAAACGAACCACTGGTAGTAGCCGGCCAATCCAAGGAAGCTGCGAACCTCTGCCACTGAGCTGGGTTTCGGCCATGACTCGATAGCCACAATCTTCTGGGGATCCACTTCCACTTCTCCTCAGGTAATGATGTGACCCAAGTATGAAATGCGATCGAGCCAGAACTCGCATTTACTGAACTTGGCGTACAACTGATGCTCCCTAAGCGTCTGGAGGACGACTCTGAGATGTTGCTCATGCTCTGCTTCACTCTTGCTGTAGACCAGGATGTCATCTAAGAACATGATCACAAATTGATCCAAGTAAGGCATGAAAATACGATTCATGAGGTCCATGAATACGGCCGGCGCATTGGTCGTTCCAAAGGGCATAACAAGGAACTCCCAATGTCCATACCTCGATCTGAATGTTGTCTTCGGGATGTCCTGCTCTCCTACTCTGATCTGGTGGTATCCTGACCGCAAGTCGATCTTCGAGAATACTGAAGCCCCTCTGAGCTGATCAAACAAGTCATCTATCCTCGAAAGAGGGTATCTGTTCTTGATTGTCACTGAATTCAAGGTACGATAATCAACACATAGCCTGGACGTACCATCCTTCTTTTTCACAAGAAGCATCGGGGCTCCCCAAGGCGATCCACTCGCACGGATGAATCCCTTGGTCCTCAGTTCTTCAATCATCTTGTACAAAATTTCCAACTCTGAAGGCGCCATCCTGTAGACTCGCTCTGATACTGGTGCTGTCCCGGGAATCAAGTCTATAGTGAACTCGATCTCCCGCTCTGGCGGCATCCCTAGAAGCTCCTCTGGAAAGACATCTGGAAACTCTTCAACTATCCGGGGTAACTGTACTGCTGCTACTGCCATCCGCAATGCTGGGGAAGACGGCTCCACTGCGCCTCTAGAAAATAAAAACTCTGGCTCGCCGGGAATACTAAAGATAACTCTGCCAACATGGCAGTCTATCCTAGCATACTGGTTCCTCAACCAATCCATGCCTAGGACTACATCATAGTCTGCCATAGGAAACTCTATGAATCTAGCGGGGAATTTCCTACCGCTAACTACGATCCGACACGAGAAAAACACTCGATCTACTCCCACAAGACCATTACCAGTAAGTATATTGAGCCTCACTGATAATGACTCGGGCTCCAATCCTATCCGTGTCGCGAATCGTACAGACATGAATGAATGCGATGCACCAGAATCAAACAATACCGAAGCTGGAAAGGAGTTGACGAGAATAGTACCAGCCACAACCTCACCTGGTGCAACTTCTTCTTCCATAGCCATCATCATGGCCTGACCTTGTCCTCTGGCTGCTGGTCCCCTCTGCTGGAAACCTCTCTGCCTATTCTGGTTCTGAGCTTGGGCTTGTGCATACTGCTGGGGGTGTTGTTGCTTGAATGCCTGAGACTGAGGCGGCAAGGGCCTCGAAGACTGATACTGCTGCTGCTGAACTGGTACTGGGGCCGGTCCTCTCACCGAAGAGCTAGAAGGGTTGGATGCTGATGAACCACCTCTATTCGGGCAAGCCCCTATCCTATGATCTGCTGCTCCACACGCTAGGCACAATCCCTGCGCCCTGTGACAATCTGCCACCATATGCCCTGGCTTTCCGCAATGAGAACATCCCATCGCGGAAGTCTGCTTCTGCTTCTGCTACTGCGGGTACGTCGGGGTCGAATGCTGAACCAACGTTACTGAGGCCGCCCGCCTCGGAGTTCCAATAGTCAATCCCCTAGCTGCCGGGGCTGGAGCTGATGATTGGTGCATTTGACTGTGGGACCGCTTCCTACTTCCGGTCCTATCCACGATCCTCTGGGAGGTATACTCATGCCTCCTAGCTGCTCTCAAGACTGCATCGAACGTCTAGTGTTCGAACTGCTCAACCGCCAATAAGATCTCCAAATGTAGTCCCTGCTGGAACCGCTGGGCCCTATCAAACTCGGTCGCCACCAAGGTGGGGGCAAACCTACTGAGTCTAGAAAACTCCGATGCATAACTGTCGACTGATCTGCCTCCTTGCTTCAAGTTGGTAAATCTGGTCTGCAGGTCGTACCGAGCCACAGCATCAAAATACTTCGTCTAGAATCTCTCTCTAAACACTGTCCAAGCAATGGGTGCCACTAATCCCATGGCTTGCGCTGCCCACCAACTGCGAGCCAAGTCCAACAACTGCAGGCGTACCACCGCCACCTTCTTATTCTCGGGTGTCCTGGCTGCTTCCAGAATCACCTCGGTATCCTGAAGCCATGCATCCGCGGCAATCGCATCCTCGGTGCCGTCGAAGAAAGGAGGGTTCAATCGCTTGAAGCTGTTCGCCGCCTGATTCCCTGGATGTCCGCCTCGGGTCAAAGCATCTTGAACTGTCTGGTACAGGGCGTCGCTTCGATGATCCTGGGAAGCTATCAAAGTTCTGATGAGGCCTACTAAAGTACCATCATCTGGCTCTGCGGGCTGGACGGGCCGAATTGGTGACTCTCCTCCAGTAGGCACAACTCTGGAGGCTACTCTGGAATGCTGAGCTTGATCTCCGGGTTGCTGCTGATCCGCAGGACGTGCTCCACCTCGTCGATCGGTAGGACCAGGTACAGTGCCACTGAAGAAGACGACACAGGGAACAATAAGGAAAGGACCAGGACAGATCAATAATATAAGCACAGGATCAGGGCAAGAATCCAGGGATTCAGAAGATACGAACAGAGATCAAGGACGAGTACTGATTGAGACATCTATTCGGTAAACCCTCACATTTCTTGATTGACAAGACCTGTATGGGCCACCACTTAAACCATGTCACGCCCCAGAACCAGAACACTGGAGAGCGGGGGCAGACATAGCCAGCTACGTATATTGAAATGGAAACCACCTCGATATACGGTCACGGCTGTCTAGATATGTGAGGGTTTTCTACAAGCCAACAGTCTCTTATGGTCATGAACAAGCCTAGTGTCTCAATCACCACAAGTAAGTAAAGTCGTAAGATGTATGATCATTAAATATACAATAATAAGGCGTTCCAAATATTACATATTCAGCTGATCATGAAGCTAGTCGTTACAAAATGTTAGGACTAACAAGAGTTTAGTCATACATGATCAACCCTAGGATTTGTCAATCATGTTTACAGCCCGTAGGCAGACAGTAAGTAAAAGTGCTGCGAGCTAACAGGTGCTCGTCGGCTAAACGCCTCAAAAGAATACTTTTACAATAAAGTGGGCGAAACAAAAAGGAAAACCCACTCTTGGCCCGGGTTCCGTCTAGTTGTCACCATTGGGCTAGAAGCTTGGTAGATCCTCGGGAGCTGCTCCGAAATTTGGCCACACAAAACCAGCTGGGTCAACCCCAGAAAGAGCAAGTGCCACAAGGGGGCCACGAAATAAGAACAAAAGCCAGCAATCAGCACAAAAAATCTAATATTAAAATTAAAACTTACAAAAAACATGGCAGGGTGATATACGACGAGATAACCATGGAACTATTCCGGTAGCCAGGTTACAACCCGTAAACCAAACAAGGACCGGGGTTGTAACCCTTCGTCTGAACAGAACTTGGTTTTCCACCATTTATCGGCAAGATAATAATGCAAGAAATCAAGGAAGGAAGCAATCTTGTACTGGATCAAGACATGGCTAGACTGGTTATACCTCATTCAATCCATCACGGCCAAGCAGATCCTACGGCTTACTACTTTAACTAACTAGGGTTATCACAGGCCTAATTACTAACAAGATGCAGTGAGATTGTTCCACAGCCACAAGTCCTGCAGACCATCCAGGCTACCCAGGACGAAAATTAGGGGTTGAATTCAGGTGGGTACATCGTCCAGGAGACAAATGTACCCTTAGGTGACTTAGAGGGTGCAACACTCGACGGTGCGCTGGAAATGTGCCCTACTTCGACGACAGGCTACAGATCCCAAGAGCGCCCAGGTAACGAGATTGCCTGTAGCTGTGTCATCTCTTCATGACTACTGTGTTATTCTAGTTATTAACCTTAATCCATTTTAGTAGGTACTCCTGACCGTGGTACTCAGGAGTCCCATCCTAGACATGATGCGAGACTGGACAAGTGGATTTAACAAGCAAGCAAGAAAGAACCACCCACGGTGTCAAGGCAGGTCAAGTTACAAGTTACAAGTCAAGTCAAGTCAGGAGTGCGCCGCCACGGGCCACTATCATGTCAGATTGGTCATGCCAGGAGTGCACCACTACGGGTCACTGTCGGGTTATGTGAGTTCCTTGTCATACCAAGCCATGTACAATAGTCAGTCCAAACATGTTTAGTAAAATCAAGTTCATGACAAAAAGGCGTAAGGATATAAAATGGGCATAAAATATCTAATAAAATATCAAAATACAGGGTTATAGAAGAGCCAAGTTTAAAGAAATAAAATCAAAGCCCCAAGAACCAATGGTTAAGCAAGGGGACAGGGGAGCAGCGTAGGTGAAAAGTCACGCACGCATGAGAGCTGCGTAGGTGAAAAGTTACGCACGTTGAGAGAGCAGCGTAGGTGAAAAGTCACGCACGCATGAGAGCTGCGTAGGTGAAAAGTCACGCACGCTGAGAGAGCAGCGTAGGTGAAAAGTCACGCACGCTACAGGGAGCAGCGTAGGTGAAAAGTCACGCACGCTGAGAGAGCAGCGTAGGTGAAAAGTCACGCACGCTACAGGGAGCAGCGTAGGTGAAAAGTCACGCACGCTGAGAGAGCAGCGTAGGTGAAAAGTCACGCACGCTGAGAGAGCAGCGAAGGTGAAAAGTCACGCACGCTACAGAGAGCAGCGTAGGTGAAAAGTCTCGCACGCTACAGAGAGCAGCATGGGTGAAAAGTCACGCACGCTACAGAGAGCAGCATGGGTGAAAAGTCACGTACGCTACAGAGAGCAGTATGGGTGAAAAGTCGCGCACACTCAAGGGAGCAGTGTACCTGAAAGTCACGCACACTCAAGGGAGCAGTGTACGTGAAAGTCACGCACGCTCAAGGGAGCAGTGTACGTGAAAGTCACGCACGCTCAAGGGAGTCACGCTTCCAACAGGAAGCGTACTCAAGCTAGCGTACGCAGCACTAAAGAGCGCGCGCAGCTCAGTGTGCGTAAGCTAAACAGCTCGGCACACTGCTCACTGTCTTCTCCAAACAGCAAGAACACCATGGATGAACCCAAGCTACACAGCATCATAACTTGGCCATCCGAACTCCAAATCCAGATTTCCAAAGTTCCATCTTGGGTGAAATTGAACTCTCATCCACATGGAAACATCAAAAACCCATAAAATCCAACTTAAGAAGCTCAAACCATGCAAAATCCGAAAATGGAAAATAACTTAGATCTATCACAATGGAGGCTCCAAATCACAAAAACCCAAGTTCTAATGTTGATCACCATGTCCTAATCTAGCAAATGGACAAAGAAAAGAGGGTTCTCATGAAGTGGCAAGGTGCACTTGCCTAGGGTTAGGAGAGTTGTGGAGGAAGGAGGAGGAGAAGAAGAAGGAAATTAATGGTGGAAGTTATGAGGAGAGAGAGTGGTAGGTGGGGATATAAAGAGGGGGAGTTGTGGTGGGTTGAGGGAGTAGCATAGGGCTAAGGTGATCCAATGCACAAAAACCGAACCAAACCGAACCAACCCAATCCAACCGATTAAAACCGAACCATGACAAAACCCAAAATATGAGAAATACCGAAATTCCACAAGTTAAGAAAAAAATAAAAATACATGCCAAAATCCAGATACGAGTAAAAATACGAAATATAGGATATGAGGGTGACACACCACAATCCCGATCTGCGGCTCTTCCAGCATAACGGAGACGGGGCTCGAGCATCCCGATCTTTGGATACAACAGGCACCTTTCGCCTGCCTCAGAAGCCCACGATTCCGACTTTTGGATGTAACAGTCACCTTCAAGTGCATGAATGAAGACAATTCGTCGCATCTTCACCCTCGGGAGCATCTTGTCAACAGAATGTGCTCGAGCAAATAAGTTCATTCGGGAAGACGTGAGAGAACGAGAAGCAAACTCTCTCTTTGCTGCTATTTATAGGCCGGACAAATCAAACCCATGCGCCAAGTGGCGGGCTCTCCGAATCCCAAGCAATGAATTTGCATTTATGGTGATGAACCTGACCCTTCGAATTCGGCCAAGTCAAAACGGCAATTTAAAGCACTCGAAGAACGCAACAGTCGGACCAATAAAGATGCGTCATGCAAACGAATGCGTCGGTCAGACCGCGTATCATACAGACGTGCCCATCAGCACCAAGTGCCTCATAAGGATGTGCCCCTCGCCTCCCCATGTGCCTAGTGGAACGCAGATCAATGCGCCCACTCAAAAGCCCATCACCTGTCAAAGAATATTAAAAGCTGAAGTCTGACACGACTGCAGCCATGCCTCGATGACAGAACAGCAACAGCTTTTACAAAAAACGAAGCGCCGCTGACATCATTACTCTCTTCCGGCGGTTACAAGCCACGTGGCCGCCCAATAATTCGCATGTGCCTCCGCAGCCATGCGCCCAAACCTCTGTATGCGCTTCAAGAGCCGTGCGCCCCAGACCTTCATCTGATCCCTAAAGACAGAGGTCAAGTCGCTACTAAAGCCTCGCATGCGCCTCAAAAGCCATGCGCCCAGACTGGTTCGTAACTCCTGAAAGTTGCGAGCCAAAATCTTCTCATACGCCCAATCCCAGGCGTATCCTATCAGATTACCCTCCACCAAATCCGAGATCTTTTGAGCTACGAACATGCGCCATGTGTCCTTTGACTCAGTTTAGCCTATGAAGGGGTGCTAATCACCCAAGATCTCAGCAACTGAAAGATCCTCTCCCCTGCTACGTACCAGCCCATAAATGCAGCATGAAGGATTCAACCCACAAATGATGGTGCATCATCCATGCGCCTTCCGCAGCTCCAACCACGTGGCATCCCCACGTACAGGCGCATCCTATATATGCATGCATGAGCAGCCCAACCTGCTGCTTATAAATAGAGGGATCATTCCTTCTCACACACACACAGAGACATATACAAGGACGCACAGTCAAAGACAGTCGCAAACCAGAGCATCAGAGTTCACTCACAGAGATCGGAAGAGACACTCAACGTCTTCTTCCTCTCCGCAAGCTCCAGCACCCAGAGCAACTCAGACCTTCAGAGAACCGAAAATCGTCGTCAGATCGTCAACGGAGTCAACGCATTACTACTCGCTCCATCGACACAGGGACCCAGATAAACAAAAGTGTACTCCTAGGACTACATCTAAGTCCTATATTGTAACATTGTTCTGTTTGTAATTGAAATTGCAATCAAAAGATTTTAATGGCAAACATGGCCGGATGAGAACGAGAACCATGTCAGGGGAAAAAAATTTAGTTGTGGCTGAGAACAGCCCGGGCCAGCTGAGAGCAAGACATTCTAACCACTAAACTACAACCACGAGAAAGAATTTAACTCTTGTGAATACAAGTGCACACACGAAAGCAACATGACCAAAAAAATATTGCAAGACATAAATACTGAATAAAACAGCAAACAAGAACACAGAAATGTAAAGTAAGGACGACTTGGACCATCAACATTTGTTACCATCCCTACCCGATTGATAGAACATAAGTGCATGAGTGCCCATCCTATGCCACGAAATCAACAGTAGTATGATGTCTAAATCTTCATAATCGTCAAATGCTCATAATATCGATCTTGCTAGCTCAATCACATAAACTAAACAGGAAACAAAATCCAGCATATATACGATCACCCCTGTCCATTAGTAGAGTTTTAGTACATCATACAATGTCGTACCTCCGGAGACAAATCCAGTAGAATAACCATCATTATACATACATCTGATACATCATAGGAATATATTATAATCTTATATAAGGTCCTCCAAAATATTCGCCTGAGCCAAGTCTTATTTATATTCCTCACATAATATGTCAACTATCCAGCCAGGATGAGAGCAAACTACAAGTACAACTAAAGAGTTAAACAAAATATATACAAAGCTATTTGAGAAATATTGTAAAAGAAAAATAAATCGGAATATCTATAATATAAAGCACAGTAGATTTTTGGTCCGACCGATGTGCTTTGGTTCAACGATGATGAAAGGACTAAATTGCCCCTCTCTCTATAAGAGAGGAGAAGGTCCCATGTTGGGGGCGGAGCAACCGGTTGTTCCAACGGCACCCCCGCCTCCAGCTCCTCTTGTACTGCCCTTCCCTCCGTCGCCTCCGCTTCATCCTCGCCCACGCCGTCGTCGCCGGCCTCTTCCGTAATCCCTTCGTCGTAAGCAGCCTCCTCCACCACGCCGCCGACGCCGACCCTTCCTTCGCTGTCTCCCTCTTCTCCGCCATGACCATCCCCAACCCCTTCTCTTTCAACACCGCCATCGCCATCTCCGCCGACCCACTCTCCATCTACTCCTAAAGCTCCGCCGTCGCGTTCCTCCCGACTCCCACACCTTCTTTTCCTTGCTCAGTACCACCATCGCCGCCGCCGCCGCTACCAGGTCAATCCACGCACAAGCCCTCCTCCTCGAATTCCGGTCCGACCCCTTCGTGCAAACCGTCCTGCTCACCGCCTACTCCTGACGCGGCTCCGTCGACCACGCCTTGCAGGTGTTCGACGTAATGTCGCATAGGGACGTCGTCTCCTGGACTGTCGTCGTCTCGGGCCTCACCGCCTTCAGACGCCCCGCGACGGCCCTGCGCGTCTTTGCCGCCATGAGGCCCCACGTCGCCCTGAATGCCGCCACCGTGGTCTTTACCGTGTCCGCCTCCGCCGGGCTCGGGTCCCTGGCGCTGGCCCGGTGCCTGCACGCCTATGTTGAGAAGGCCGGGTTCGGAGGCCGCGTCTCCGTCCGGAACTCCCTAGCGCTGGCCCGGTGCCTACACGCCTACGTCGATAAGGCCGGGTTCGTGTTCGTGCCATTATGGCACGTGTTATCCACTAGTATTATGATATGTCATGACCCGCACCCACTGTAAGGGTACGAGGACGTAACAGCGCCCAGCCTACGCCGCAGTGTCGGCGGTAGAACGTTGTCCTAGGTCAACATCTAACAATATAAAGGTACATGTACAGTATATACACTCCGAATGGAGGTGACATAGCAATACAGTCTCAATCACATCTAAGGTAGAGCATGATAAAAGATAGATAGATAGATAGATAGATAGATAGATAGATAGATAGATAGATAGATAGATAGATAGATAGATAGATAGATAGATAGATAGATAGATAGATAGATAAGAACAGAATGAAACCACAGAGAATACAATCCAGATAAGTCTAAGTATCTAAATAAATACATATCCCAAAATACAACTCAAAATCTTAATACAGTAATCCAGAAAGATAAAGTGAAAGACATCCTAATCTAGGGAAGTGTCATCCACTGCTAGTGGTTCCTGCTGCTGGTCCAGGTCACAGCAATCCTCTAGGGTCGTACCGTAATAAGTAGGGCAGAACGCCTCAACCTCGTCCTGTCACGACCCGTACCCTAGAGTAAGGGCACGAGACGTGGGTACGTCCAGCCTACGCCGCAGTATCGACGGTAGAACGCTGTCCTAGGTCAACATCTAACAATATAAAGGTACCTGTACAGTATATACACTGCGAATGGAGGTGACATAGCAAATACAGTCTCAATCACATCTAAGGTAGAGCATGATAAAAGATAGATAGATAGATAAGAATGAAAAACACAGAGATACAATCCAGAAGTCTAAGTGTCTAAATAAGTACATATCCCAAATCATCTCAAAATCAATATACAGTAATCCAGAAAAGATAAATACATCCTAATCTAGGGGAGTGTCATCAACTGCTAGTGGGTCCTGCTGCTGGTCCAGGTCACAGCAATCATCTAGGGTCGTACCGTAATACGTAGGACAGAACGCCTCAGTCTCGTCCTCTGTAATATTTTCAACAGGTCCAGTCAGAACAGGAGCGAGCACAGTACATCTCAACAAATCATAACAGGTCAGAAAATATAAACATGCTAGAGAGTAAGATACAGGAAACTGAAAGAATAACATGATGAAAAAGGAAGACTGTAAATAAATAGATACAATATATAGAGAACTATCAGTGACTAGTGATTCAGAGCACAAGATGGTTATGTAAGTGCCACGATGTTGCATACGAGTAATCTAAAGAGGTTGCACACGAGTAATCTACTGGATTGATTACATAACCACTTCTAGTCCCCCGCCCCAATCAATACACAAGGATCTAGCCAAGATATATTATTGTATACGAAGTATAGTCGCACACGAAGATTATGTGAGCACATGAGTATACACGATTTCACATGATTTGTATACGAAAAGCACAAACACAAGGAGTACACGATGCTCATGATAAAGTACACGAACACGAAATACCCGATGTATCTGCTAAGTGGATAACATCGCACGACAAGATCCATATAATACTAATCCGTATTTCCAACGTGTCAGTATCATGTAAAGTAATCTAAAGCAGGAAATATACTCCTAATGCAGGATATGAAATGATCAGAGAATGTACTCGCCAGTATCCTAAGTATCTGTAGAGTATCTACTGTCCGAGGAGTGGTATCTGTCTCCTATAGAACAGTACAAGTCACTATAAGTCTAAAATGATAATAAGATGCTTTACAATGCATTCTATATGAATCTAGGTCAATCTAAACCAAAGTCAACTCTTGGTCAACTCTAGTCAACTAGACTAGTCAAACTAGGTCAACTAGGTCAAACCTAAGTCTAATCAAGGCTATACTAGTCTAACTAGGTTTAAACTAGTCCATACTAGTCCAACAAGCTATTCTAGGACCCAACAACAACATGCTAAACTAACATCACACATAGTACATATATACATATATATTAGGCATTCAATATTACATATAGATCTATACATTATGTATATAGGCTACCACCCAATATATATATAGGCATGCATCTCTCATGTTATATTTACATTATACATATATTCATATATCTAAATAGTATAGTTCACACACACATAACATATATAATTTATAATATAATAACACACATATGTACCTATATAGGTTTTATGACAATATATCACATAAATAGATATATATGTATATACATACATATATATGTATACCTAGAGTGATACAAGGTGTGTGATATGGTGACAATAGAGTGTTAGTGAATTAGGAAAATAGATACCTGTGTGTATGTGTAAACAGGAAATAGGAAAAAATAGTGTACTGGAAATTAGTGAGTGTGTTTGTGTCCCATGGATATTGTGTGGCATGGAGACAGTGTAGTGTAAACCTTTATGTAAATTGGGAAAACAGTGAGTGACATATGGATCACATTGACAGTTAATTTAAGGAACTAAATGACAGTTTCTATATGAAAACAGTTGACAGTAAACATTTGAAAACAATTGGCAGTTCAACCAATTTCGAACCATTCACTAAATGAACCTAATTTCCCCAACACCAATCCATCATTCAAACCAAAACAAAACCAATACAATGTATAAGAATTAACATTCAAATTGATCATTCAAGTTTCAGTTTAAAGAAAAGGGAATCAATTCTCAGGTTTTGGGGAGAAAATGGAAATCAATTTAACAGTGAACTATAAACCAGTCCCAATTTGAATTCAGTTTGGACATAGGAAACTAACATTGGATTTCAAAATCTATTTTAAAGGAAAGGAATCAATATCTGAACACATGTGACAGTGAACTAACAATGAGAATTCAAAATAGTTTAAAGGAAAGGAAATCCATTCTCAGTTTAACCACCAAAACCCCAACACCAATCCATCATTCAACAACCAATGAGTCCTAACAAATCAGTGAACTAACAATGAAATAATAAAATTGGAAATGAACTTATATCAGTTGAAGGGAACTAAGGAAATCAGTTTAAAGGAAATGAAATCACTTTAGTTTTAATAGGAAGAACAATGTGGTATCAGTCAATATCAAAACTCAAGTTCGAAATCCCCTTCCATGACATAAAACCTATTCTAATGAGTAAAATCGAACTAACAGGTACTAACAAACATGTCTAGGAATTAAAATGATAATTAATCATTAATTTAAACAATTAAACTGGAATGAAATACAGGAAATAATAGAAACAGAACACAGGAAAAATAGTGTCTCGTGCACGTGTTCATTGGGCTCGTGCACGTGACACGACACGACACAGACCCTGTGCTCGTGTCCTAGTGTCGAGTGGGTCTAGGTCTAGGATGTGGATACCCTGATTTGGGTCTACGACACGTGTGTCAGTGATACGACACGCGTATCAGTCGCCCAAAATCGGCTGAACCGATTCAGTGCGCGACCAGTGCACTCGTGATTACGTGTCCGATATGACACGAGGACTCGTGAAACTTAGAAAGCCTCGTTTCAGTGTCTGCCCCGACCTGTGTGTCAAAAATCTCGTGTCCAAGTGGCGTGTCCAGGGAGATATGGCCCCCGAGTAGCAGGGGACTTCTACGCGTGTGCTGTACGTACGGAACCCGCGTGTTAACGTGTCCATTCCGACACGACACAATACGAACATCACCTCAGTCCAACAGAAATCAATAAGCAACATCAAACCCTAATTTTCTATTCAAACAAAAATAGAAAATAAGAACGAAATGCCCATTGTGGTATTTCGTCGAACACCTAGGCATGCCCACTGATACGTGTCCGATACGGACACGTATTGGACACGAAACCTATCAATACCTATACCAATAGTTAGGGTACTCCTAGGGCTTCCTATTCGTGCCTTGAAATCACCATTTGATGGAGAGAAATAGGAATTACCTAGGTGTGTAAAAATGCCCAGAAAGCTTCAAAGAGGGGTGTTCTTCTTGCTACCCAAACTTCTCCAAATTGTTCCTCCACTGAAATTTCTCACCATGGACAGAAAATACACAGGGATTAGATCCTAATACAAGAAGTTTGAAGGAAAAAAAAAGTTGAAATGGAAAAGATAGGGATTGGGGAAGAATGGGATTTACCTCTATTTTTCCAACTTGATAATTTTCTAAAGGAGGCTAGCCCTAAGTGGAAGAGGCATTAAATAGGTGGAGAATGCCAAGGGTGGTCGGCCAAGTAAGTAGGGCTAGGGTTAGGATTTCACCAGTTAGGCTATGGGCCTCTATGGGCCTTAAGTCATAAGCCATGGTTTATGAAATCACAAGTCACTAATCCATCCTATTCAATATTCCTATTTCCCCAGATTAATTCTAATGACTAGGATATCATTAACTTAAGTTAAACTATGGTTTCATAATCTAACCAAGTGGTTATGGCTAGGGTTAGCTTCTAGGTCAGTCTCTAAATTCACCATGAGTCAAAGTCAAGAATAGTACTAAATTAAAATATACCAAAAATCACTTAAATTCCAATAATTCTAATCAATACTATATAATTCCAATTAATTCCCAAAATTTTAAAATTGACCAAAATATCCTCAAGCTAGAAATGTGGTAGTGACAAATCTATCCCCCTTAAAATAATTTCGTCCTCGAAATTAAAGGGCGAAACTAACAGATGAGAAGGATAGATAATCATACCTCACGGTGCAAACAGATATGGGTATCGCTCGCGCATCTCATCCTTCCGCTCCTAGGTTGACTCTCCTGGAGAATGATGCCTCCATGCGACGCGAACCATGGGTATCACCTGGTTTCTCAGCACCTTCTCTCGGCAATCCATAATCTCCACAGGCTGCTCTGGATAACTGAGAGTAGGTCCAACCTCAATCTCCACAGGCTGCTAGGGTCAGCCACGTACCGTCTCAAATGTGATACGTGGAATACGTTGTGGATATCCACTAGTGCAGGTGGCAAGTCTAGCCTGTAAGCCACATCACCGTCCCTTCCGCTGATCACGAAAGGTCCGATGAAGCGCGGGCTAAGCTTCCCACCTCCACCAAAACGTATAGTACCACAAGTCGGGGATATCCGCAGAAAAACCATGTCTCCAACCTAATCACAAGCAAGGTCTCAAGTTAATAAAAATCAAACATGATCAATCAAACAAAACAAAATACAACCTACTTCTAATCCTATCTCTAAATCTGTACCTCAAACTCCAACGGCCTCCGGTGGCTATCGGTCCAGTGCCGATGTATGTCCTGTGCCATGCGAAGTCTGTCCCTGATGAGCTTCACCTTCTCGGCTGCGTCAACAACCATCTCTGGTCCCAATAAAGCTCGCTCTCCAACATCATCCCAAGATAAGGGTGTACGACACCTACGCCCGTACAGAGCCTCGAAAGGTGACATCTCAATGCTGGCCTGATAACTGTTGTTGTAAGCAAACTCCACCAAATACAGATGATCCTCCCAGGAACCTCCAAAATCCAGGACGTACGTCCGCAGCATATCCTCAAGCGTCTGAATAGTCCTCTCTGACTGTTCGTCCGTCTGGGGTGGTATACAGTACTAAACTTGAGCTGAGTGCCCAAACTAGTCTGCAGACTCCTCCAGAAATGGGAAGTAAAGCGACTATCCCGATCTGAGATAATGCTGATGGGAACTCTGTGAATCCTGACTATCTGCCGCATGTACATCTCCGCAAGCCTCTCTGTAGACGTACCCACCTTGAATGGTAAGAAGTAGGCCGATTTAGTCAACCTGTCAACGATGACCCAAATCGTGTCTTTCCCTCCTGGTGTACGTGGCAACCCAGATACGAAATCCATGGTGATATATTCCCACTTCCACTCTGGAATGGGCAACGGCTGCAATAATCCTCCGGGTCTCTGCCTTGACCTGCTGACAGACCAAGCATCTAGCTACGAAGTGGGCTACCTCCCGCTTCATTCCGTACCACCAGATATACTTTTGTAGATCCATGTACATCTTGTTGGCACCAGGATGTATAGAGTACTGTGATCTGTGAGCCTCCTGTATGATCTGCTCCCTGAGCTCTCTACTAGGTACACATAACCTAGAACCGTGCCTCAAGGCACCATCCTCTGCAAGAGAAAACTCGATATCCACCAGCCATGCACGAACCTGCTCTCGGATACACCGCAGAGCCACATCCTCGAACTGTATCATCTTGATCCTCTCCATCAAGTCCGACTGTATCTGAAGGCCCCACAACTGCATCTACGTTCCGGGCACGATCACCTCAATCCCAAGGCTCTCCAAGTCTGCATGCAAGTGCCGATCCATAGTTAAACACATGGCTGTCGGATACCTACTCAAGGCATCGGCAACTACGTTGGCCTTCCCTGGGTGATACCGAAGTAAGATGTCAAAGTCCTTTATCAACTCTAGCCATCTGCGCTGCCTCATGTTGAGCTCTTTTTGTGTAAACACATACTTCAAGCTCTTGTGATCTGTGAAAATCTCTACCCTCTCTCCATACAAGGAGTGCTTCCACAACTTCAGAGCAAAAATCACTGCTGCTAACTCCAGGTCATGGGTAGGATAGTTCTTCCCATGGAGACATAACTCCCTGGAAGCATAGGCAATCACCTTCCCATGCTGCTTCAAGACACAACCCAGCCCCTTCCCTGAAGCGTCACTATAGATAGTGAATCCTCCTGATACTGAAGGCAATGTCAGAATCGGAGCTGTTGTAAGCCGCTTCTTCAACTCATTAAAAGCTGCCTGACACTCCTCTAACCAAACATACTCAGCATCCTTCCGGGTCAACTGAGTCAACGGCTCTGTAACCCGGGAGAAATCCTGCACAAATCTTCTATAATATCCTGCCAGCCCCAAGAAACTCCTGATCTCTGCCACTGAAGTCGACGCTGCCCAAGCCTCAACTGCTGTGATCTTCTTCGGGTCCACTGAGATACATCTCCAGTCACCACATGACCCAAGAAGTCAACTCTGTCCAGAAAGAACTCGTACTTCGAGAGCTTGCCATACAACCTCTCCCTCCTGAGTGTCTCCAGAACCACTCTCAAGTGCTCCTCGTGCTCCTCCTCTGTCTTCGAATACACCAGGATATCATCAATGAATACCACCACGAACTTGTCCAAGTACTGGTGGAACACCTTGTTCATTAAGTTCATAAATACTGCTAGTGCATTGGTCAGCCCAAACGGCATAACCAAACCCTCAAACTGCCCGTACCGCGTCCTGAAAGCGGTCTTAGGAATATCCTCCCCCTTCACCTTCACCTGGTGATAACCTGACCTCAAATCAATCTTGGAGAACACCCGAGCTCCGCTCAACTGATCAAAGAGATCATCGATCCGCGGCAGTGGGTATCTGTTCTTGATCGTCAGGTTATTGAGTGCCCTGTAGTCGATACACATCCGTACCGACCCATCCTTCTTGGGTACAAAGAGTACCGACAAACCCCAAGGTAAAGAACTCGATCGGATGAAGCCCTTGTCCTGCAGCTCATCCACCTGCTTCTTCAACTCCACTAACTCACTGTTGTTCACTCGATAGACATGCTGAAAAATTGGTTCCGCGTCGGGAACCAAGTCTATCGAGAACTCTACATCCCTGTCCGGTGGAAGCCCTGGCAACTCCTCTAGAAATACGTCCATAAACTCTGCAATCAAGGGGTACGGAGCCACCTGCTCCTCAACTGATGCTCCACAAAAGACTCCGATGTCCTGTTCTGCCTGCCGTCGGGTGTACTCGAACTCTGGCTCTCCTGGTGCTCCAAACAAAACTATACCCCCTCGGCAATCAATACGGGCATGATGTCTACTCAACTAGTCTATACATAATACAATATCGTAGTTCGGTAGTGGCATGACGAGCAAACTCACCCCCAACTCTTGGCCTCCCAAAATAACGCTCCGCCCTCTGCAAACATCACTCACGAGGATGACCCCACCCCCGGTCGTGATCTTGCAGGTCCTAGGCAATGGTTCAGATACCAGACTGTGTCTAATAGCATAAGATATTGACACAAAGCTGTGGCAAGCCCCAGAATCAAAGAGTGCAAAAGTTGGAATGGATTCGAGAAGAACCGAACCTGCTATCAACTCCCCTACGGCCTCTGCATCCTCGGCCGCCATGGCGAAAGCTCGCCCCTGCTTGTTTGCCATTAAAATTGTTTGATTGAAAACTTTAACACAAACAGAACAGTGTTACAATATAGGACTTAGATGTAGTCCTAGGAGTACACTTTTGTTTAATTTGGGTCCTTAGTGCCAATGGAGCGAGTGGTAATACGTTGACTCCGTTGACGGGCCGACGACGGTTATCGGTTCTCTGAAGGTATAGATTGCTCTGGGTGCTGGAGCTTGCTGAGAGGATGAAGACGTTGAGTGTCTGTATCTGCCTCTCTGGTGATTCTTTGTATGTTCCTTGTTGATTCAGTGCCTGTGGGTGAGAAGGAAATGATCCCTCTATTTATAGTTTTGCAGGCTGGCTGCTCATGCGCACATGTAGGATGTGCTGGTGTGTGGGGATGCCACGTGGGGATTGCTGATGGAGGCGCGTGGGATGTGCCATAATCGAGGGGTAGAATTCTTTATACTGCTGTTTGTGAGCCGGTATGTAGCAAAGAAGAAGATCTTTCTGTTGCTGAGATCTTGGGTGAGTTGAGTCAAAGGACACATGTTGTCGACTCAAGGCTTGGAGATCTCGAATTTGATGGGGGGAGGTGATCTAGTGAGCTGCATCTAGGATTGGGCGCATGAGGAGACTCTGGCTCGTAACCTTTAGAAGTCACGAACCATTCTGGACGCATGGCTTTTGAGGCGCATGCAGGCGACTTTCCTTCTGTCTTTTGGGATCAGAGGGCAGTCTGGAGCGCATGGCTTTTGAGGCACATGCAGAGCTTCAAATGGAGACTTTTCTTCTGTCTTTAGGGATCAGTGAAGAGTCTGAGGCGCATGGCTTTTGAGGCGCATGCGGATGGTTGGGTGGCCACGTGAAAGTGGCCGTCGGAGTAGAGTAATGATGATGCTGACGTTGCCGACGCTTCGTCTTCTGAAAAAGCTGTCAACTGTTCAGACTTCGGGAGACGTGCTGCCAACTCGGTCAGTTCAGAATTTAATGTTTCTGACATTCGATGGACAGCTGAGTGGGTGCATCAATTGGCGTTCCACTTGGTATGGAGGTGTGTGGGGGCGCATCCTCTGTGATGTGCCTGGGACTGAAGGGTGCGTCTATGTGATGCGCCTGATGCCGAAGGGCGCGTCCGTGTGATGCGCTGTCTGACTGGCGCATCCGACATGTCTTTTAATGATGCGGCTGTTTTGCTCCTCGAGTGCTTTAAATAGCCGTTTGGCTGAATTCGAGGCGTCCGGTTCATCCATTTAATGCAAATTCATTACACGGAATTCGGAGAGCCATCCACTTGGCGCGTGGGTTTGATCTGCCTGGCCTATAAATAGTGGCATGGAGAGAAGGTTTGCTCCTCGTTCCCTCACGTACTTCCGACATGAACTTGGGTATTCGGGTGCATTCTGTTGACGAAGTGTTCCCGAGGGTGAAGATGAGACGCCATGTCGTCGTTGATGCACTTGAAGGTGACTGTTACATCCAAAAGACGGGGTCGAGGGCTTCTGAGGCAGGCGAAAGGTACCTGTTGCATCCAAATATAGGGATGCTCGGGCCTCGTCTCCGTTATTCTGGAAGAGCCGTAGATCGGAATGGCGGTACTAGGCTCTTTCTTCCTTCAAAGTGGGTGTCGCCCACTCTGGTTGTGTTGAATGCTGCTCCTTTAGCCGTAGTTTCGATCACGGTCTTCCTTCGCCTTTGGAGGCTCTTTCGAAGCCTCCCCTGGCCACAGATTTGCGGTGCTCTTCTCTTCCTTGGTTCCAGCCAGAGGGTTAAATGCTTTGTTTAGTCAAAGCACTTATCAGGTGAGCCTGGCTGGAAGAGCGGCACATAACTGGGCTGCTGAAGGGATGCACATAACTGAGCTGGATGCACATAACTGAGCTGCTGAAGAGATGGTGGGATGCGCCTGGTTGGAGGCGCATGGTATCTGCTGTGCCTAACTGGCGGCGCATGGTGACTACTGCGCCTATCTGGAGGTGCATGGTGGCCGTTGGCTGTAGACTTAGGATCTTTCCTTTGTAGAAATTTTCCTTTGTACAACCTTTTCTAGACATATAATAGACTTTTGTGTATAAATAAAAAGTCCTTTTTCAAATGTCTATACTTATTAATTTTGCTGTGAAGTGTTCTGTCCGAGTTCTAGCGCATGTAGTGTCTGGCGCATGGGCTTTCTGGTTGTGAAATTCCATGATTCTACAAGACCCCCTTCAAAGTTTTCAAAACTTTTGAATAAGTTTTAGAATACTTTGAATAAGAAGCATGGAGGTCAGGGCGCATGATTGTTGGGCGCATGCCTGTTCGGGCGCATGCTCCTCTCAGTTAATGCATATGATGATGCCTTGGTAACCAAAAAGATTAATGATAATCTTTTGGTTGTATTTGCTGTTATCTCTTCACAGGACCCGAGGCGACGGCTGAGATCACTCTTCATCGGGTCACGCGTGCGACCAAGCCCTATAAATAGGCGAGAGATGGAGAGAGAGAGAGTTCTTCTGCTCTGTGCCTTTGCTTTTTTTAGAGTTCTTCTTCAAAACCCTAACTTCTTCCTCTTTGAGAGAATGGCTCCCAAGACTCCTCGCGGCGGTGCTGGCAAGGGGAAGGAGAAAGCGAAGGTGTTCGTCGACGAGGATGCACCTATCACCCTTGCGACTCCAGCCGACGTTCGTCCCGAGGTGTCGGGTGGGTATCGTCTCTTTCACACAAGTTTTGGGCCATACTGTGCCCTAACTCAAAGCTGCCAACGCGTATGGACTTCTGTCCTGATGATACGCCGAGGTTTTATCCCGCCGATGTGCATAGGTTTAGGCCTTTATTATGCACCGAGGTTTAATTGCTGACGCGCATGGGTTTTATACCCTGATGATGCGCCGAAGTCTTCGCTGACGCGCATGGGCTCACGCCTTGATGATGCGTCGAGGCTCCAATACTGACGCGCATGGGTTTACGCCCTGATGATGCGCCGAAGCTCCAATGCTGACGCGTATGGGTTTACGTCCTGATGATGCACCGAAGCTCTAATGCTGACGCACATGGGCTTACTCCCTGATGATGTGCTGAAGCTGACGCGCATGGGTTTATACCCTGACGATGCGTTAATCTATTTGACACCTTTTGTCTTTTTGCCTGACTTCCACTTTTGTTGTGCCAGTGTCGATGACGATCCCTTTGTTGAATGAGGTCCTCCTGGACGCTTCTCTTTGCCAAATGGGAGTTGATTTTGATGAGGCGGTGATCAACCCTGCAAAGGATGCTATCTTACAGAACCAACCCCGGGAGAGAATGCTGCAAATCCAGAACCAGTTGCCATTTTTCCTCCAGAGTATGATGGAGAGTGGTAAACTGAAGTCTGCTGAATCTGAAGATGTGACTTTCTTAAAACCTGCCTTTCTGTTTGGCGATCGACTAGTCTCTTCTGAAGAGAAAATACTGAAGATCAAAGAAGACTGGTTCTTTTCTGCCAAAGGCATGGTTCTATACATGTGGCAGGTTGACCGTCAGTTGCCGCTGACGGCCTTTTATCGTTTAGCTTCGAAGAGAAGGATGGGCTGGGAACTTACTCCTTCTCAAGGAGGGGCCTCGGGAGGTACCCTTTCGATCGACGCCACCTCGAACCAGCGAGATACCTTGGCTGCTTCACGAGCCGGTTCCTCGTTCAGTTACCGAGCCTTGTATCCCGGGAGCCTCTACAGTGAAGTCCCAAGCGACACGTTTCCCTTCAGTGCCCCGACCTTTGCAAATCGGATGCTGACAGCGAAGGTCATGTATCCGACAGGTGGCTTTAGAGTCGAAGGTTGGTGTCACTACATTCCGAGGTGGGACGAGTTGACCACTTGGGTGCTTTCAAGATTCAAAGTTGAGCTTAAGGAGATCGGGCTGACAGCCGCCATTCGGGGTACGCAGGCAGGCGTGGATCTCAATAAGCCTATGTTCCTTGCGCTCTTGGAATTATTCAATGCCCATACTGGCAGCTTTTTCACTCCGGTGGGAGAGTTGGGGTTGGCTCTCCATGAGATGTACGAAGTGTCTAAGCTTCCTTGGGGCTCGGAGCCGTACGAGGAATATTTCCCGTCAAGTGAGGAGATCCAGGTTCTGGAAGATAAAGACCCAGAGATGATGGCTGTATTCAAAGATGTGACGAGCCACCATTATCTGATGCACCGGAGGGATAAGGGCAAGACCCAGCCTCATGTGACTGCTTGGAGGGACTATGTCTTTAAGCAGGATTTGGTAGATCCTTCGAGGATCCGGTTTACGACTCCGCCGGGACTGAAGCCCGCGGAAGTGACTTCTGAAGTAAGTCGGCTGGACGAGAGGCCCCCACATTCGGATGAGAGCGGCAAGGATACATATAGCTGCTTCTGGCACTGTACACACCGGATGTCATCTAAGGCAGTGTTGACAGCCTACTTGATGATATGGCTCCGGGATTGCGTGTTTGCAGGTGGATCCGGTGCCGTAGAGAGGGTACATCGGAATCTCATTTTGCCTGCCGTGAAGTTGGCTTTTGGACGACCTTTAGCTCTCCTCCCCGCGATGGTGTGTAACCTGTTGCGCGGTTTGAGGTCTTTTGCTGATGATGTGATCCACGAGAAAGGTGACAATGACAACTTTCCCCGGGCCGAGCTGCCTTTCCATTATCTTATGGGGTGGTTGATTTTGCATCATCCGAACGTGATAAGTCCCGGTCCGAAGGAGGATCATGTTGAAGGGGATGCCTTCATCCGCCGCTTCTACAAGAGGAAGTGGTTATACACCGGCGTCCCCGTTTGCAGGAGAGTCTTGTCCTACCTTCAGGGGTGGAAGATTGTCAAGGTTGGCCCGATCTTCAAAGATTTTGAGGCCGACCAAGATTTAGTTGACTCTGGCGAAGATGCGGTCACTTTGCCGAAATAGAGTTTTCGTTGGTTGCAAAGTATCCGGCCTTCTCACCTGGTCTACCGCAACCAGAATAGATGTTATCTGGAGCCATATCTGCCAAGCCGATTTGCTCGTCAATTTGGCTATACCCAGCTAATGTTGCGGAATCCCAGTAGCAGTCTAGGCTTCATCGGGAGTTTGCTAGATGGAGTCCGGGGCTGGCAGTATTATAACGCTGGATGCACTAGCGTTAATTTTACTACGCCAGTTCGCAACCCTCGGCCGCAGATCCTATATCCGGCCGCCAAGCTGTATTGTACTATGAATGCTGCATCTCCTGGTTATGACAGGGAGACTAGTTTCATCATTGGAACTCAGCTGGAGGCCACGGCGAATATGTTGATGGCAGCCCGATCATATCGCCCACCAGAATTGGCGGGATATCGAGCTGCTGCTGCAGCACCAGTGAGAGATCCGTCTGTTGGGAAGAGGCGGGCTGACACAGAAGCTGGTTCTTCTGTACCGAAAAGGTCGAGAAAGACGTCGACTCCAAAGGTTATGGAAGTGCCACTTGTAACGCCAACAGGATCAGTTCCTGCTGAGGTAAGGAGTGCTCCGTAATTCTAATTCGTCTTGTCATTGTGGTGACTTATGCTTTTCTTCTTGCAGGGATCGTCGAAGAAGAAGTCCCGTGTTTCAAAACCGGGTGCTAGTAAACCGAAGGAGGTGGCAGGCTCTTCTGATGAGCGCATTCCACCGATGATAATGTCTCCCGTGGAGGAGGGTCCCGAAGATGTTTCTGTGGAGGTTTTAGTATCTCCTGTCTTTGAGGTTGCAACAAATTCCGGGAAGGTATAGTCTGCCGTAGAGGCCTTGGACGTTGAGGGTCCTACGGACTCGAGGCATCCTGATGATGAGGTGGATTGGAGTTCGTCGCCTTCTGATGACGTCCCTCCGGCGCTGCAAGAGTCTGTTGCGGGGGCAACAGATATGGTTGGGACAGAGGAGAGGGTTGATTCCCCTCCTTGTCATGATGAGGGGAGGTCGGCTATATCATTGCCGAGTCCTACCCCAGCTTCAACCGTAGAAGTTGAGATGGCTACCGATCAGGAGGTAGCGACAGATTTTGTCCCTGTAGAGGGACTTGAAAAGGATGAGGCCCTTTTGCCGGTCCTGTCTCCTGGGGAGGGCCAGGAGATGAGTGTTGATCTTCCTGTTCTACCGGGGGAGGTACTGGTCGCTGATAGGACGTTGGGGGTAGAAGAGGTGGCCGTTAGCGTCGGTGATTCTCCCGGGCTTGAGAAGGGCGAGGGTGTGGAACCCTCTGTTACTCCTTCTACTTGGGGTACTATCTCGACGCCTGTGCCGGCTTCCTCTGTTCCTTCGGCTCCTCGGGCTAGCAGTCTGGCCCCTGTCGATGAAGAGCCTATTGATGCCGAGGTTCAAGCCTCACAGGTTGAGGTTGGCGGATCTTCTTCCGGTCCGCTAACTGTAGTAGCTCCTCCAACCCCTGCTATGATGCTGCAGGTACTGGCGGACGCAGACGAATATGTGAAATTCCTCGTCGAGGGGGTATACAAAATGCTGCAGAGGGGTGTATCTGCGGTGATAGATGCCAACGGAAGCTTTGCGACGGCAAGAACTCTGGCCATGCCCTGTATCGAGCTGATCCGCGTTCACCAAGGCCACGATCATATGGCCGAAATTTTGGAGGCTTCGGTGATCGAGCTGGACGAGCGGCTTACGGAACTTCAGCGCATCCAGCGAAATGACCTCTCCGTCCTGATAGATGCGGAGAAGGGGAAGTTGATTGCCGAGATCGAGTCTTCTTACCAGGCCACTGTGGGCATTTGGGAGCACGAGGTGGCTGAGACTGAGGCTGCGGTAGAGCAGCTGTCTCAGTCCATGAAGAAGATGATGGAAACGCGAGCTGCGTTGGATGCTAACATCGAAGTGATCAACACCTAGATGCGCCGCCTTGAGGACCAACGGGCCCGACTCCAGTTAGATGTCGAACGTGTCCGGGCTGAACACGTAGCATTCAAGAAGGAGGAAGCGACTTTTACTCAGCAGACTCTTGCCTTGGCTCAGCAGCGACAACAGCTTGATGAGAAGCATGAGAGCGAAACTTCTGCTGAGGCTGTTGAATTGATGCGTCAAGAAGCTGAGCGTCGAGTCCTGGCGACTGTGGAGACCCGTACAGCCGACTTAAGACATCGAGTGAGAGAGCTCTCAGCCCATCCTGGAGAGGTTCAGGGACTGTAGTTTCTCCATTTTTTATGTTCTTTTGCAACCCTTGCTGGGGGATAGTGTAGTTCTGTACTCTCTCTCTTTTTTTAGAAAATAAAGAGGTACACAACCTTTTTTGTGATGTGTTCATTTTTGTTATTATGAACTTGATGATTTGTGTGAACCTATTATCTTTTTCGTACCTTGGTTTTTAGGTACAGATAATAAGTTTGAAGGAACCAACATGTTTGCTCAGAGGTAATGTGGACGTGGCAATCATTGGGTTCAAAATGATAGAATCTTCCTACTCAGAGGTATTATGGACGTGGTAGGAATGATCCTGGGGAATATGCTGAACATCTCAGAGGTGATGTGGACGTGGAAGTTCTGCGATCAATGTACGACAACGCAGGGGTTGTTTGTACGAGATGTTTACCCAGAGGTAATGTGGACGTGGTAAACATGAAGGGTAGCGTCGGCTTACGTAGCGTAAGATTCCGCTTTGTAGGGTGTAGAGGAACAACTCAGAGGTGATGTGGACGTGGTTGTCTTTCTACTGAAGGATGCCACGGAACAGCTGGGTTCCGGAAGCGTATGAGTTTGTGGAAGGAGATTGTGTGTGAGCCCCGATGATTGGGCCCACAGATCCCCTTTGGGGAAGTACATGTCTGAAGGATGTCAAGAATAGTACTTCTTTAGGAACTTGCCGTTGATGGGCATCATGAACAAGTCCCCATTGGGTTTGGCGAGGCGGTAAGCACCGTTTGAGTATACCGTCTCAATGATGAAAGGTCCTTCCCACTTGGGCTCGAACTTTCCTGGTGTTTTGTGAGTTAACACCATCGGCCTCCTGACTGCCAGAACCAGGTCACCAACTTGAAAAGTTCTCTGTTTGACCTTCTTGTTGAAAGCCTGTGATATACGGGCTTGGTAGAGTTCGATGCGTTGTTGAGCCAGGAGACGCTTCTCATCGAGTGCCTCCAGTTCCCGCAGACGACGACGTTGATTGTCCTCTTCTGTGAGTTTATTTGTTATTGCTACGCGGAGTGAGGGTATCTGGATCTCGAGAGGCAGTACCGCTTCGCTCCCGTAGACCAGGGAGAATGGTGTGTTGCCTGTTGGGGTCCGTACCGTTGTGCGGTAGGCCCAAAGGCATTCGCCAAGCTTTTCGTTCCAGTCGCATTTGTTGGATGACACGACCTTTTTGAGTAGCCTAACGATAGTTTTGTTGAACGCCTCTGCTAACCCGTTTACAGCCGGATTGTAGGCGGTGGATGCCATATTTTGAATGCGATTCTTGTCACAAAATCTGCTAAAAATGTGGCTGATAAACTGAGGACCATTGTCATGAATGATCCGTCGGGGTACTCCGAAACGGTAAATGACATGGTGTTTGATAAAGCTGACCACCCTGGAGCTCTTTACTTCCGCCAGTGGGACTGCTTCTGCCCATTTGGAGAAGTAATCGGTGATGGCCAGGATGAAGCGGTGTCCTCTTGATGAAGGGGGGGTGATTGGTCCCACAATATCCATGCCCCAGGCTTCAAAGGGCCAGGAGGCGACTGTAGGATGTAGTGGTTCAGACGGTGTATGTATGAAGTCTGCATGAAGTTGGCATGTGTGACACTTCTTAGCATATTCAACAGCGTCGGCGGCCATGGTTGGCCAGTAGTAGCCCATACGTCGCAGTCGATCCTGCAACTTAGGACCGGGTTGATGAGCTCCGCAAGTTCCGTCATGAGCTTCTTGAAGAGCTTCGGCTGATTCTTCGTTGGACAGGCATCGAAGGAGGAGCCCATCGAAAGAGCGTCGGTACAGCGTTTTGGTAGCTGTATCGTAGTAGAATCGAAGAGAGCGTCTCCTGACTGAGACGGCTTCCTTCGGGTCCTCTGGAAGGATTCCGTAGACAGCGAAGTCGATGAACGGGAACCTCCAGTCTCGGACATTAACACCAGTGTTCGTCGGCATGGCGTGAGCCACTCGCAAGCATAGGTTGTTTCTAGGACAAACCAAGTCTCGGCCAGTTACCGTGACATAGTGTTGAGTCCCAAGGGGCGCTGCCAATGAGGCTGCGAGGCCAGCCAGAGCGTCAGCCTCCAAGTTTTGTAGACGAGGTACGTGTTCGATGAAGAACCCGGTGAAGGTTGAAATGATGTTCAATGCAACTTCATGGTAAGGGATCAGATCTTCATGGCGAACCTCGTATTGCTCCCGAATCTGGTTCACGACGAGTTTTGAGTCACCGTAGGCTTCCAGATGGTCCACCCCCAGCTGTTGTGCGAGCTGGAGTCCCATGATGAGTGCGTTGTACTCGGCAACATTGTTGGAGCACGGCTTCGAAAGGGAGTAAGCACGCTGGATGACCAACTGATCGGGGAAGACTAAGACTACCCCCACTCCTGCGATGATTTGGCCTTTGGGGCCTGTTCTTGAAGTGCCATCGAAAAACATTCGCCAAACGGAGCTTCCTTCGGTGACGTTGGATTCTTGGACCTCATCCGGGATATCTTCATAGAGTTTTGAGGATTCTGGGATGGGGTGTGCAGCTAAAAAGTCAGCCATAGCTTGACCTTTAACAGCTTTTTGAGGGACAAACACCATATTATACGGTGTTAGCAAGATCGCCCATGTGGCTAGCCGGGAGTTCAATGATCCTGGCTTCGTCATGAGAACTCTGAGCGGATTGACTCAGGAAATGACATGAATTGTCTGGCCCGAGACATAATGACGAGTCTTCTGGATGGCAAACACCAAAGCCAAGCACTCCTTTTCAACGGGATTGTACCGGTGTTCGGCCCCGATGAGCGTTCGACTGAGGTAGTAGATTGCTTGCTCATAGCCTGTATCGCTGTTTTGAGCCAACAGAGCGCCAAGGGAATGATCCATGGCACGGACGTAGAGGAGAAATGGTTTGCCGACGACAGGTGCCACCAGGACTGGTGGGCTCGTCAAGTAGGCTTTGATGTCGTCGAAAGCCTTTTGGCACTCCTCTGTCCAGACATAAGAGACTCCCTTCTTTATGAGCTGAGTAAAGGGTTGACATTTACCGGAGAGGTTTGCTATGAACCTCCGGATGTATGCCAGACGTCCCTGTAGGCCCTGAAGTTCTCGAAGATTCTTCGGAGGGTCCATGTTGAGGATGGCTTTGGTCTTCTCGGGATCAACATGAATGCCTTTCGCCGTGATGACAAAGCCCAAGAATTTGCCGCTAGAAACCCCCAGGAAGGATTTAGCGGGGTTCATTTTGAGTTGATGTGCCCGCATGAGATCGAAGACTGTCTTCAGATCCTGTAGGTGATCTCCTTTGAGGCGGCTCTTGACTGCGATGTCGTCAACATAGCATTCGACTGTCTTGCAAAGATGTTGACGGAAGATGGTGCTCATAGCTCATTGGTATGTTGCACCGGCGTTCTTCAAGCCGAAAGGCATCACTGTGTAGCAAAAAACACCCTTCAGAGTCCTGAATGACGTGTGTTTTGCGTCATCAGGGAATATCTTGATTTGATTGTAGCCTGAATACCCGTCCATGAAGGACATGCGTTCAAAGCCACATGTGTTGTCGATCATCACATCGGTGATTGGAAGCAAGAATTCGTCCTTCGGGCAAGCAGAGTTGAGGTCCCTGAAGTCGATACAGACTCGTATCTTCCTATTCTTCTTGATGACAGGTACGACGTTGGCTACCCAATCTGGGTGTTGTTCCTCCCGGATGAAGCCGCTGGTCAAGAGTTTGTCCACCTCCTGATCGATGGCATTCATGATGTCCGGACGGAAATGTCGCTGTTGTTGTTTAATAGGTTTGGCATCAGGTAAGATGTTCAATCTATGCATTGCGATCTGTGGATCGAGTCCCGGCATGTCTTCGTAGCTCCAGGCAAAGACGTCGATATACTCTTTAGCCAGCTGGATTAGAGACTCTCGGTCTTCTCCTTCTAGGCTTTTGTTGATGAAGATGGGTTTGGAAGAAGATCCGTCCCCAATGTCGATCTGCTCGACTTCGTCTTCGGTGGGAGGTTCACGTAACTCAAAACGAGACTCCCATTGTTCTCCTAGGCGTTGAGCCCAGGGTTCTTCTTCGAAGGGTTCCGGCGCTTGGTCTTTGCCTTCACCTTTTTGAGGTTGTGCTGACGTCATGTTAGCTGACAGCACTTTCCTGAAGACTGATCCGATACTGGTATCGGAAACCCAAGTCGATGCTTCGGACGAGTGGGAATGTTCTACGTCTTCTGCGTCTGAACTCTCTGGAGTTGCTGGCGGCGTGACATAGCCTACCCCCCGTCGAGTCCGATTGTAGTAGTCCTGCGGCTTTTCCTTAGGTGTCAGAAGCCGGAGAGGGAGACGTCGACCCTTGCCGTAGTTTAGGCCTTTGTTGCTTTTTAGGTCGTAGCCCATCTTTTGGATGATGTGCTTTACCGTATCCGTGTACCGATAGACTTGTACTCTGCCGGTATCAGGTTCTGGCTCGAGTGGCGGGAGGTCTTGATGACGCTCGACTTTGCCCAAAATGATGGATCCTTCGTCTCGGCTTCGTGGAGGGGATATGAAACAGACTCCTTGAGACGGGACTACTCGATTTGCATGGACGATCGTTATTTGTGTTTGCTACGACCATAGAGCGTTATCTAATGTATACATGGCATTCCAATGTGGAAGACAAGAATAATTAAAAGACACTCTATTATTGATGAAGTATGAGATTTTATCCCGTGGGATTACATTGTCTAAGGAGGGTGCATCTACATCAGCAGAGATATATTCGCCAAGCTCCTCATCTGTAAGCACTGGGGTCGGATCAGAAGAATCCACCACAGCTTTGACTTTGGGGTCTGAGAGGGTTATGTGAGCCCTCTCTGGCATCTTGGATGACTGCGGGGGCTTGCCCTTAAGTTGCACCTTCAGAGGTGCCTCAACTGCGCCTCCTGTGAGTGGTGCCTTCCCCTGTAATTTTGCCACCAGGGGAGCCGATGTTTGAGGCGGCTTTCCCTTGAGGCGTATCTTCAAGGGAGCCTCAGGAGTCGGTGCTTTCCCTGATAGTTTGATGCTCATTGGAGGCACCTTCTGGGGTGGTTTGCCCTTCAATTGGATCTTCAAAGGGGCGTTTGGAGTCATCTCAGGCTCCGTGTCCGGCTCAGTTGCCGTCTCTGCCTCATCATCAGCATCGTTGGCTTCCTCCTCGTCAAGTGGCTTGTACAAGTCAGAATCGGTGAAGTAGGCTTCAATCCCTTTGAAAGGATCGATGTCTGCGAACTCCGTCCGGATGATGCCGTTGGTGGATATATATTTCATGTATTGGTGGAGCGTGGAAGGCACCACCATGTACTCATGTAGCCATGGTCGGCCGAGCAGGATGTTGTAGTTGACCTCGGCATCCACCACATAACAAGTCACCTCAGTTTTGAGGTTGCCGATGTGACACTTCAGTCTGATCTTGCCCAGTGGCTCGCTTTTGCTAGCGTTGAAGCCACTGATGGTTGTGTTGGAGGGCGCCAGCCGGTACATTGGGATCCCCAGTTTTGATAGCAGCGCCTTCGGGATGATGCTGAGGGAAGACCCCGGATCGATCTGAATCCGGTTCATCTTGACTGAACCGATGTACCCTGTGTAATACAGCGGTCAGTTATGTCGGTGATGCTTGAGCAGCATGTCTTGTTGGGTGAAAGTTATGTTTGGGATAACTTCATCCGTACAATGACAGTGCGCACAAGTAGTTGGGAGGTCTTCAAGCTGCTTGACCTGACTGTGAAAGGATTCAGCGTCCTTCAGAGCTTCGCAGAGAGCTTCTCGGGAGTCTTTGGAAAGACGCAGGAGCTCGAACAAAGACAGGCGTGCAGGAGTACTGGCCAGTTGTGCCAGTATGTCAAAGTTGTGGGGCTTGGCTAGCCCCGAAGCATTCTCCTTTCGTAGAGGTCTGTCGAAACGGGCCTCCACCTGCTTCTGCTTATTGGCTGCTGAAGGTTTAGACGGGCCCTCCTCAGGGATGGTGCCAGGAGGTACCTCCTCGGCGGCAGCTTCGCCGGGCTGGGCATTCTGTTGTGCACGCATCTGTACCGGAAGTGCCTCTTCCGTTGAAGAAGAGACCGTACGGCAAGACTTGATCTTCCTGTCTTTTAATTTGGAGGTAGAGCGTACCTCCGGTTGAATCACCTCGGAGACGAGGTCGGGGTGAACCAAGAGGACCTCTCCTCGAGATGTGGTGAGTGGGATGAGTCCACTCGCATTGTCACGGGTAGGTGGCAAGTTCACCACCTCCATTGTCGCCTTAGGGATGGGGACAACGCCATCTTGTGTGGTAGTCGGCGGCAAGGTGCCGAACTGAAGTGACACCACATTGGCTGACACCGTCTTCTCTTTATAGTCGACGGAGATTACATCCGCATCGATCATGCACTGGATGTAATTCTTGAGGAAGTAGCAGTCCTTGGTCGGGTGTCCGACAAATCGATGGTAGTGACAGTACCTCGGGTTGTCCACTTTCCCGACTTCATCGGGCCGCTTTGGGTCCGGGAGCTTGATCTTGTCACCCTGCTTCAGTATTTCAAAGAGTTGCAGGGTGTCTTCGTCATTGAATGAATACACCTCCTTGGGTCTCGGTGCCAGTGGAGGTTTCTGAGTAGGCGCAGATGCGCCTTTCGAGGCATTAACAGTCAATGCCTGTTTCCCTTTTGCTTCTCATCCGGAGTTGTTGGCTGCAGACCTTTTTCCCTTATCATCAAAGGCAGGGAAGCTGACACCCAGAAGACGTGCATTGGCCGCCTTCTTTTCTGCGGCTTCAGCTTCGATGATCAGGGAGCTCCAGTCGGGAGGGGGAGTAGAGTTGAGCCAGAGCTTCACTGCAGGCAGCATGTTCATGCTGCAAGAGGAGAGAAGCGCATGTTCTGGCATGCCTGGAGGTAGCCTGAAGCATGCCTGTCGGAAGTGTTCGATGAACACCTGAACCGTTTCTTTCTCCTTCTGGCGTATCTCTATGAGAGATGCCATCGTCATGTCCTTCCCGCCGTCGTAGAAGCGATCGTGGAAGAGGTGTGTCAAGTCGTCGAAGGACGATATAGAATTGTCGGGGAGGCTGCAGTACCAGTCATACGCCACCCCTTTTAGGGCCCCAACAAAGATGCTGGTGAGGAGCGCGTCCTCCTTTGGAAGATGCCCCATCTGTGACTGGAAATATGTTAGGTACCGACGCGGAGAGTCCTTCCCGTCGTACGGCGTGAGTGTTTGTGGTTTATACTTTGGGGGATAAACGACCTTGTTCCACTCGAGGGGATAAGGCTGGGGAATTCCCATCTTCTGGCGCTCCTCTTGCCTGTTTTTGGACTCGAAGCGCTCCCGCAAGTCCTTGATCATTTCGACCACATCCTTCGTGGAGCTAGGAGTCGGGGAAGGTGATACCATCTGGAGTGGAGCGTTTGAGGGCTCCGACGTCCGGGGTGCTTCTGTGTCTGAGGGTGCCCGTTGAAGGGGTACACTCGACTCCCCATTGGCTCCTGGGTCGGGACCGGTTGAAGGTGTTCTGGTCAAGGTCGACCGTATATCAAATACTGCTTGAGTCAGTGCTTGCATAGAGGCAGAGAGGGTTTTGAGTCCTCCCTCTAATGAGTCTATACGCTGGACAATGTCCTGCGGCGGCGCATCGGACTCGGAATCACCCCCAGTCATGTATACTGTCATGACACGGCCGGGAGTGGATGGATTGGTTGAGGCTTCGCTCTCGGCCTCACTTTCATATGGGGGAGTCACCTCTCCTGGTGTTCCACATTGGCCACCCCCAGCCACATTCTGGAGGTCATTCTCGACGGGCGCATCTGCAAGGGCCTGATTGCCCTTAGCTCCGTCTTGAAGGGCCTCTTCGTCTCTACCCCCAGCCGTGTCCTGGGGGACATCCTCGTTTTGAGGGGCTTCTGGGAGGCTGACTTCGCCTCGAGGATGAAGATCCGCCGCAGCTGTGCTTTGGACATCTTTGTCTTCGGAAGGAGGCACAACAAGGGTCTGACTACCCCCAGCTTCCTCCAAGAACTTCTTCCTCGACCGAGTGCCTTCGAACACTCCAGAGGTCGAGACAGCTGCCTTGGTTTTCCTCGGCTGGCTTTTGGATGAAGACGAGGAATTGCCAGTCGTCTTCCGGACTGACGAGGAGTTAGAGATCACGTTGCATGAAGCAACCCTTGGCTCTTCTTCTGTTGACACCTTCGTCCCGAGGCGATGTCGGAGGGGTGTCGATGATTGCAGCCGCTGGAAGACTGACTGCCTTGGTGGTACTGCTGCCTTACAACAGCAGTTGATGGTGACCACCGCACAAGTATGCCCCGTGAGAGGCACATCGTGCCTGTTGGTCGACTCTCCTGACCGGCGTTTGTGAGTGATCACGTTACGCAGGTCATTGGAGGAGAGTGCTACCTTCACACCCCCTTCAGGCGCATGGCAAGGCCAAACACCGGGGTGGTCATGTGAGTGCTGCGCCCCCTGATCTAATACCAAGCAGGCATCACGATCAGTAGTGGGGGAACCACAACATTTGAAGTGACTTGAACGGACCTCAAACGCACAACCAGAGGAGGCGCGGGAGTTCAAGACCACTGAATTTGCCTCACTCGACTTGGTTGTGCACGCAGTAGATGCGCCCAAGTGAGATGAGGACTTTGAAGGTCGACTCATTTTTGGTACAGAAGCACCTGATTCGACCTTGTACAGCTTGCCATCGGCAGCGCGCGTGATTGTGAGCGCGTGCCTCTGGCCTGCTGCTGGCATAGCACGTTTGTGGCGCATGGCCCGTGCCGCCTTGGATTTCTTTGTACTAGCCCACTGGGGAGCATAGTACTCAGCATCCAAATTCTTCTCGCCATTACAGCGAGTGAGTCTGTCAAAGACAGAGACTTTTTGTGGCGCATCAGAGGTGATGCGCTGGGCATTGGCTGCGCCCCTGCTCGGTCGACGCATCTTCCTCGTCTGAGAGGGAGATGGCTGGGGAACGTGGTCAGCAGCACGTTCCCCGAGAGATGTGCTGTATCAGCAGGCGCACCTTGATTGCTGAGAATGTCAGCAGGAAGGGAGGGCTGGATTGGCGCATTCCCTTCAGTGGTGGTGCCCGAGGCGTCGACCTTGCGCACCCAGACACGGCGGGTCTTCTTCGGCTTCGGTAGCCGCTTCGAAGGACTCGCACTTCCTTCAGAAATAAACTCATCGTACGCCTGTTGATTGAGGCGCACGACCAGCGTCTTATGGGAGGAGCCCACCTTCACGTCGTCGGCCTGTGACACGACTTTCTCGGAAGAGGAGAAAGAAGTCCCCAGCAGAGTCGCCAGCTTGTTTGCCATTAAAATTGTTTGATTGAAAACTTTAACACAAACAGAACAGTGTTACAATATAGGACTTAGATGTAGTCCTAGGAGTACACTTTTGTTTAATCTGGGTCCTTATTGCCAATGGAGCGAGTGGTAATGCGTTGACTCCGTTGACGGGCTGACGACGGTTATCGGTTCTCTGAAGGTGTAGATTGTTCTGGGTGCTGGAGCTTGCTGAGAGGAGGAAGACGTTGAGTGTCTGTATCTGCCTCTCTAGTGATTCTTTGTATGTTTCTTGTTGATTCAGTGCCTGTGGGTGAGAAGGAAAAGATCTCTCTATTTATAGTTTTGCAGGCTGGCTGCTTATGCGCGCATGTAGGATGCGCTGGGGTGTGGAGATGCCACGTGGGGATTGCTGATGGAGGCGCGTGGGATGCGCCCTAATCGAGGGGTAGAATTCTTCATACTGCTATTTATGAGCCGACACGTAGCAAAGAAGATGATCTTTCTGTTGCTGAGATCTTGGGTGAGTTGAGTCAAAGGACACGTGTCGTCGACTCATGGCTCGGAGATCTCGGATTTGATGGGGGGAGGTGATCTGGTGAGCTGTGCCTAGGATTGGGCGCATGAGGAGACTCTGGCTCGTAACCTTTAGAAGTCACAAACCATTCTGGGCGCATGGCTTTTGAGGCGCATGCAGGCGACTTTCCTTCTGTCTTTTGGGATCAAAGGGCAGTCTGGAGCGCATGGCTTTTGAGGCGCATGCAGAGCTTCAAATGGAGACTTTTCTTCTGTCTTTAGGGATCAGTGAAGAGTCTGAGGCGCATGGCTTTTGAGGCGCATGCGGATGGTTGGGTGGCCACGTGGCAGTGGCCGTCGGAGTAGAGTAATGATGATGCTGACGTTGCCGACGCTTCGCCTTCTGAAAAAGTTGTCAACTGTTCAGACTTCGGGAGGCGTGCTGCCAACTCTGTCAGTTCAGCATTTAATGTTTATGACATTCGATAGACAGCTGAGTGGGCACGTCGATTGGCGTTCCACTTGGTATGGAGGTGTGTGGGGGCGCATCCTCTATGATGCGCCTGGGACTAAAGGGCGCATCTATGTGATACGCCTGCTGTCGAAGGGCGCATCCGTGTGATGCGATGTCTGACTGGCGTATCCGACATGTCTTTTAATGATGCAGCTGTTTCGCTCCTCGAGTGCTTTAAATAGCCGTTTGGCTGAATTCGAGGCGTCCGGTTCATCCATTTAATGCAAATTCATTGCACGGAATTCGGAGAGCCATCCACTTGGCGCGTGGGTTTGATCTGCCCGGCCTATAAATAGTGGCATGGAAAGAAGGTTTGCTCCTCGTTCCCTCATGTACTTCCGACATGAACTTGGGTATTCGGGTGCATTCTGTTGATGAAGTATTCCCGAGGGTGAAGATGAGGCGCCATGTCGTCGTTGATGCACTTGAAGGTGACTGTTACATCCAAAAGACGGGGTCGAGGGCTTCTGAGGCAGGCGGAAGGTGCCTGTTGCATCCAAAGATAGGGATGCTCGGGCCTCGTCTCCGTTATTCCGGAAGAGCCGTAGATCGGAATGGCGGTGCTAGGCTCTTTCTTCCTTCAAAGTGGGTGTCGCCCACTCTGGTTGTGTTGAAAGCTGCTCCTTTAGCCGTGGTTTCGATCACGGTCTTCCTTCGTCTTTGGAGGCTCTTTCGAAGCCTCCCCTGGCCACAGATTTGCGGTGCTCTTCTCTTCCTTGGTTCCAGCCAGAGGGTTAAATGCTTTGTTTAGTCGAAGCACTTATCAGGTGAGCCTGGCTGGAAGAGCGGCACATAACTAGGCTGCTGAAGGGATGCACATAACTGAGCTGGATGCACATAACTGAGCTGCTGAAGAGATGGTAGGATGCGCCTGGTTAGAGACGCATGGTATCTGCTGCGCCTAACTGGTGGCGCATGGTGACTGCTGCGCCTATCTGGAGGCACATGGTGGCCGCTGGCTGTAGACTTAGGATCTTTCCTTTGTAGAAATTCTCCTTTGTACAACCTTTTCTAGACATGTAATAGACTTCTGTATATAAATAAAAAGTCCTTTTTCAAATGTCTATACTTATTGATTTTGCTGTGAAGTGTTCTGTCCGAGTTCTGGCGCATGTAGTATCTGGCGCATGGGCTTTCTGGTTGTAAAATTCCATGCTTCTACACTGCTGTCCACCTCGTACCTGCTGCTGGTGCTGGTGGAACCTCTACTGCTGGGTCTGCAGTGGCCCCTTCAGCTGACCTGCTGGAGCCTTGGCTGCTCCAATTCCTCCTGGTACTGGACGCATCGTCGTAACTAGACAGTCATGCATCTGATGGTCCGTCGAACCACACATCAAGCACCTACCAAGTCTCTTCCTGCACTCCTTCCACTTGTGCCCAGGCTTCTTACAGAAAGTACAACTGATAGCCTGCTGCCTGGGTGCCTGCTGCTGCCCTCTCTGCTGCTGATGCTGTACCTGCTGAAAAGGTGCTCGGCCCTGATGCTGATACTGCTGAACTGGCCTCTGCGGCTACTGATGCTGGAAATGAGGCCTCTTGGCCTGGCCCCCACTGCTGCTGCCACCCTGAAAGTTATGACCCCTCTTCTGCTTCAACCCCAGGTCGTCCTCCGCCGCCATAGCCCCAGAAAATATCTCCGCAAAGGTAGCGTTCCGGTCGCTCTTAGTCAGCGACCGAACCTCTCTAATCAAGCCTCGGCGAAACTTTCTCGCCTTCGTCTTCTCAGTCAAGTCATCTATGAACTGGGCCAATCGACAGAACTCCCTGGCATACTCAGCTACCGTCTGGTTCTCCTGAGCCAGACCCTCAAACTGTGCCTCGATGCCTCCCAAGGCCACATCAGGAAAGAACTGCTCCTTGAACTGGGCCCTAGTCTGGCCCTCAACTCCCACCCTGGGATCTGTCTGGTACCACGCACGGGCTAAGTCCTGTATCTGACTGCCCGCCGCCTCGATCTGGAGTCGATCTAGTATCTCTACCAGCCTGAATATCTCCTCGACATGCTCTATCCAGTCGTCTGCATAATGGATGCCCTCTGTGCCGAAGAACTCTCTGGGATGCATCTTCTGAAAGTCCTGTATGTCCTTCTCCCTCCGACGGGGCTGCTGCTGTGCCCCCTGAGCAGTCACCAACTCTACAGTAGTGCGAACCAGCTGGTACGCCTCGTCAATCCCCTGACAAAAATTGGCAGTCTGCCTCTGCTGCTGCGTCTGGTGGGACTCCAGAATCCTCTCCACGAAGGAGAAAAGATGTGCAGCATCTACCATCCCCGCAGGCGGAGGCTGCTGCGATGGAAGGATCTCGGGAATCACAGGGCTCTGCCTCCTGGCTGGGGGAGGTGCTCCTCCAAAAGCTGCAGAAACACCGACTCCTGAGGGATGCACTGGCCCTGCGGTACCGGGAGCTGGCTGCTGGATACGAGAGGTGGCAGACCCCTCTCCAGCGTCTCCTGTCTCGGGGCAATGCGATATCGTCTCAACCATCCTGGAGACACAGATCAAACAAGAAACAATTACTGAGAATGAGTCGAAATATCAAAGGAGGAAAGTTTAAAATTCAAAGGAGACAATAAGCAGCAAAATTAGATATACGGAATCTGATAAGGAGTTTTTCCTAGTGTGATTGAGTACCTTCAAAAATATACTAATTCCTACTGCAGGCTGCAGTGATATTCTAGTTCGATTACCACTACATTTCTAAACTAGACCTGCATGGGCCACCACTAAAAACGTGTCACGACCCGCACCCTAGAGTAAGGGCACGAGACGTGGGTACGTCCAGCCTACGCCGCAGTGTCAACGGTAGAACGCTATCCTAGGTCAACATCTAACAATATAAAGGTACATGTACAGTATATACACTCCGAATGGAGGTGACATAGCAAATACAGTCTCAATCACATCTAAGGTAGAGCATGATAAAAGATAGATAGATAGATAAGAATGGAAAACACATAGATACAATCCAGAAGTCTAAGTGTCTAAATAAGTACACATCCCAAATCATCTCAAAATCAATATACAGTAATCCAGAAAAGATAAAGACATCCTAATCTAGGGGAGTGTCATCAACTGCTAGTGGGTCCTGCTGCTGGTCCAGGTTACAGCAATCATCTAGGGTCGCACCGTAATACGTAGGGCAGAACGCCTCAGCCTCGTCCTCTGTAATATTTTCAACAGGTCCAGTCAGGACAGGAGCGAGCACAGTACATCTCAACAAATCATAACAGGTCAGGAAATATAAACATGCTAGAGAGTAAGATACATAAAACTGAAAGAATAACATGATGAAAAAGGAAGAATGTAAATAAATAGATACAATATATAGAGAACTATCAGTGACTAGTGATTCAGAGCACAAGATGGTTATGTAAACGGCACGATGTTGCATACGAGTAATCTAAAGAGGTTGCACACGAGTAATCTACTGGATTGATTACATAACCACTTCTAGTCCCCCGCCCCAATCAATACACAAGGATCTAGCCAAGATATGTTATTGCACACGAAGTATAGTCGCACACGAAGATCATGTGAGCACATGAGTATACACGATTTCACACGATTTGTACACGAAAAGCACGAACACAAGGAGTATACGATGCTCATGATAAAGTACATGAACACGAAATACCCGATGTATCTGCTAAGGGGATAACATCGCACGACAAGATCCATATAGTACTAATCCGTGTTTCCAACGTGTCAGCATCATGTAAAGTAATCTAAAGTAGGAAATATACTCCTAATGCAGGATATAAAATGATCAGAAAATGTACTCGCCTGTATCCTGAGTATCTGTAGAGTATCTACTGTCCGAGGAGTGGTGTCTGTCTCCTATAGAACAGTACAAGTCACTATAAGTCTAAAATGATAATAAGATGCTTTACAATGCATTCTATATGAATCTAGGTCAATCTAAACCAAAGTCAACTCTTGGTCAACTCTAGTCAACTAGACTAGTCAAACTAGGTCAACTAGATCAAACCTAAGTCTAATCAAGGCTATACTAGTCTAACAAGGTTTAAACTAGTCCATACTAGTCCAACAAGCTATTCTAGGACCCAACAACAACATGCTAAACTAACATCACACATAGTACATATATACATATATATTAGGCATTCAATATTACATATAGATGTATACATTATGTATATAGGCTACCACCCAATATATATATAGGCATGCATCACTCATGTTATATTTACAATATACATATATTCATATATCTAAATAGTATAGTTCACACACACATAACATATATAATTTATAATATAATAACACACATATGTACCTATATAGGTTTCATGACAATATATCACATAAATAGATATATATGTATATACATACATATATATGTATACCTAGAGTGATACAAGGTGTGTGATATGGTGACAATAGAGTGTTAGTGAATTAGGAAAATAGATACCTGTGTGTGTGTAAACAGGAAATAGGAAAAAATAGTGTACTGGAAATCAGTGAGTGTGTTTGTGTCCCATGGATATTGTGTGGCATGGAGACAGTGTAGTGTAAACCTGTGTGTAAACTGGGAAAACAGTGAGTGACATATGGATCACATTGACAGTTAATTCAAGGAACTAAATGACAGTTTCTATATGAAAACAGTTGACAGTAAACATTTGAAAACAATTGGCAGTTCAACTAATTTCCAACCATTCACTAAATGAACCTAATTTCCCCAACACCAATCCATCATTCAAACCAAAACAAAACCAATACAATGTATAAGAATTAACATTCAAATTGATCATTCAAGTTTCAGTTTAAAGAAAAGGGAATCAATTCTCAGGTTTTGGGGAGAAAATGGAAATCAATTTAACAGTGAACTATAAACCAGTCCCAATTCGAATTCAGTTTGGACATAGGAAACTAACATTGGATTTCAAAATCTGTTTTAAAGGAAAGGAATCAATATCTGAACACATGTGACAGTGAACTAACAATGAGAATTCAAAATAGTTTAAAGGAAAGGAAATCCATTCTCAGTTTAACCACCAAAACCCCAACACCAATCCATCATTCAACAACCAATGAGTCCTAACAAATCAGTGAACTAACAATGAAATAATAAAATTGGAAATAAACTTAAATCAGTTGAAGGGAATTAAGGAAATCGGTTTAAAGGAAATGAAATCACTTTAGTTTTAATAGGAAGAACAATGTGGTATCAGTCAATATCAAAACTCAAGTTCGAAATCCCCTTCCAGGACATAAAACCTATTCTAATGAGTAAAATCGAACTAACAGGTACTAACAAACATGTCTAAGAATTAAAATGATAATTAACTATTAATTTAAACAATTAAACTGGAATGAAACACAGGAAATAATATAAACTGAACACAGGAAAAACAGTGTCTCGTGCACGTGTTCATTGGGCTCGTGCACGTGACACGTGACACGACACGACACAGACCCTGTGCTCGTGTCTCAGTGTCGAGTGGGTCTAGGTCTAGGATGTGGACACCCTGATTTGGGTCCACGACACGTGTGTCAATGATACGACACGCGTATCAGTCGCCCAAAATAGGCTGAACCGATTCAGTGCGCGACCAGTGCACTCGTGATTACGTGTCCGATACGACACGAGGACTCGTGAAACTTGGAGAGCCTCGTGTCAGTGTCTGCCCCGACCTGTGTGTCAAAAATCTCGTGTCCAAGTGGCGTGTGGGAGATATGGCCCCCGAGTAGCATGGGACTGCTACGCGTGTGCTGTACGTGCGGAACCCGCATGTTCACGTGTCCATTCCGATACGACACAACACGAACATCACCTCAGTCCAACAGAAATCAATAAGCAACATCAAACCCTAATTTTCTATTCAAACAAAAATAGAAAATAAGAACGAAATGCCCATTGTGGTATTTCGTCGAACACCTAGGCATGTCCACTGATACGTGTCCGATACGGACACGTATTGGACACGAAACCTATCAATACCTATACCAATAGTTAGGGTACTCCTAGGGCTTCCTATTCGTGCCTAGAAATCACCATTTGATGGAGAGAAATAGGAATTACCTAGGTGTGTGAAAATGCCCAAAAAGCTTCAAAGAGGGGTGTTCTTCTTGCTACCCAAACTTCTCCAAATTGTTCCTCCATTGAAATTTCTCACCATGGACAAAAAATACACAGGGATTAGATCCTAATGCAAGAAGTTTGAAGGAAAAAGGAGTTGAAATGGAAAAGATAGGGATTGGGGAAGAATGAGATTTACCTCTATTTTTCTAACTTGATAATTTCCTAAAGGAGGCTAGCCCTAAGTGGAAGAGGCATTAAATAGGTGGGGAATGCCAAGGGTGGCCGGCCAAGTAAGTAGGGCTAGGGTTAGGGTTTCTCTAGTTAGGCTATGGGCCTCTATGGGCCTTAAGTCATAAGCCATGGTTTATGAAATCACAAGTCACTAATCCATCCTATTCAATATTCCTATTTCTCCAGATTAATTCTAATGACTAGGATATCATTAACTTAAGTTAAACTAGGGTTTCATAATCTAACCAAGTGGTCATGGCTAGGGTTAGCTTCTAGGTTAGTCTCCAAATTTATCATGAGTCAAAGTCAAGAATAGCACTAAATTAAAATATACCAAAAATTACTTAAATTCCAAAAATTCTAATTAATACTATATAATTCCAATTAATTCCCAAATTTTCAAAAATGACCAAAATACCCTCAAGCTAGAAATGTGGTAGTGACACGTCCTCTGTAATATTTTTAACAGGTCCAGTCAGGACAGGAGCGAGCACAGTATATCTCACACAGTTCATATAATGACATGAATAAAATACAGGCAATAGAGTAAAATACATGAAACGCTGAAGAGTATACATGAGTAAAAAGAAGACTGTAATGAAATATCTACTATAAGTAAAGAGCTATAGTGAACTAGTGATTTAGAGTACAAGCTAGACATGTGAACGGCTTGATAATAAACATGAGAGGTCGTACATGGCTACACTACTTTGGAAATTGTCCACATGACTAATTATACTCCCCCGTACCCCAATCAATAGACAAGGATCCGTTCAAGTTATGTTATTGTACATGATATTCACATGGGAGCCCATAAATGGGTACACATGAATATAAACATGGGGGTTCCGTGATCATGAGAGTACATGAATCACGAGAGTGCACATATAAGGTAAAAGCACAAGAGTACATGATGAAAGTGAAATGCACATGACATGATGTATCTGATGCTCCCGAGGGGGATAATATCGCATGAAAAGATCCATATAGTACTAATCCGTGTTTCCATCGTATCAGCATCAAGTAAAATAATCTAGAGCAAGAAAATACTCCTAGCAAGTATGAAACGGTCAGAGAATGTACTCGCCTGATATCCTGAATGTTTGAAGTAAATGTACTGTCCGAGATGAGGTACCTGACTCCTAGTTAGAGCAACACAAGTCAAGATGTACACAGGGAATAATAAATGTAATCTACAATGCATCTGCATGCTGTCTAGGTCAAACTAGACTAAAGTCAACACTTAGTCAACTCCAGCCAACTACACTAGTCAACTAGGTCACTCCTAACCCCAGCAAGTCTCACTAAGCTTAACCAAGCCTAGTCTAGCAAGCACACATCAATCCCAAGGCTATACAAGCCAACACATCAAGCCATCACATTCATGCATATATCCACTATTATATATAAGAGAAAGGAAGCTAGCATGTAAGCTATGTGTGTGTGTGAACAAGGAGGTGTACATGGAAGGGGATAGACTAGCTAAGTTATAACTAACATGCATCTATATCCTACAATTATCTATATACATCATGGAAATCATTTAGAGAAGGTTACATGGCATGGTGGTTCACATATATGAAATCTGAATTTAACAAGCATTCAATAACAAGGTTAAGGGTTAACATTTACATATTAAAGTTCATTCAACAATGTAGACATGTTAGCAATGTACTAGTTTTCTAGAATTGAGGGGTGTGTGTGTGTTTACATGTATATATGTTACAATATGGTCTCAGGAATTTGCAATGACAGGTAGTGGTGTGTGGATACATGTGTATAAGTGTCAATAGGAATAGGAAATAGGAAATGTAGATACATGGGATTAGTGAACAGTGTGTAATCTGAAAAACAGTGAACCAAACACAATGTATAGAAATTTACATGGCAAGTGAAACACCAAAACAGTAAAAAGAATGAATAGTTCAGGATTTCTATTTCTCAGATTGGTCTTCAGGAAAGTGAAATCTAGATGACAGTTTATATACCCAAAGTGAACCTATTCTCAGGTTTCAAATGACAACCCAACTAACTTCGAATCCCCATAACCTTGTGCAATAACCTATCTAACAGAGGGTATATGGATTAGCATGGCTATGGCAGTTTATAGGAATTCATTGACAGTTATTAGTTCTTTTTCAGAAATTTACCAATAGCAGTTATATAGAAGCCAAATTCGCATTCTCATTCCCTATGATACCCAACTTCCTACATCAACAAGACTCCACATAACTTAACTAATCATGTGTGAAGAACCAACACAATGCATAAGAAATTAACATGGAATTTAACATTTGAATTTCAGTTTTAAAACAGGAATGAATGGGACTCAATGACAGTGTCAAAACAAGGATTAAATGTTCAAACAAAATAGTGAATCAATAAAATCGATTGACAGTTTACTAACAATCCAATCCAATTGAATCACAATATTTCCAACACAACACAACAGTGAATCAACACCAAACAATGAATCAACACGGCTAATAATCCTCCAAATCAGTTTAAGAAAAGGAATGGAAATCAATTCGACAGTTTAATAGGAAAATGAATCATATCAACCAATGTATCAGTTAAAACAGTCCATGCCATGGTTCGAATCCCATTTCAGAAACATGAAACCCGATCTAATGTGTAAAACCACTCTAACATGAACCAATACACATGTGTAAGGATTTAAACATGGAATTAATCATGAAATCAATTTAAAAAGGAAATTGAAAGTTCAGAAAAAAATGGAATATTAGGACTGTATCAGTCCATATCAAAACAGTCCAACTCACATGTCCAAAATCCAAAACAAGGTGCAAAACCCAAGCTATCATGAGAACATAATCTAGCAAATATTATTACACATGTCCAGGATCTAACATGGCAATTTACATTGATTAAAACAGTTTGAAATGGAATTTAAACTCAGGAAATTAGAAACTGAATGCATGTATCAGTTACAATGGGAATTTCGAATTCGAACAAACAAAACACATTAATGTTATAAACTAAGAGTTGGTAATTAATAAAGCATGTGCACACGTGTCTTGTGTGTCCTCACGTGTCCAGGAAACACGACACAGGCGTGTCTAACACGATACAAACACATGGGGTGCACCCAGTGTTGCACAGTGTCGTGCACACGTGCACGTGTCTATAGGACACGACACACGACACGTGGGGTCTCGTGGTCATGCCTACGTGTAGCCCACGTGTCAGGCTACACATAGGACCCAACACGACACGACCACGTCGTGTCCAGAGTGGACACGACTCGCGTATCAGAACGCGATTCGTCTGAACGCGACGCACGCGTGTGACTAGTGCGCGTGACTCCGTGTGTCCGACACGACCCCGTTGGATATGAGGCTTGTGGGATAGGTTCACAGACTCTACCCCCTCCTCCCAGTCCAAGTACGGCTCGCCAAGTGGCATGTGCACTGAGCACGAGGCTCCGAGCAGCATGGGAAGCCCTGGCCGTACGCGGGGCTGTATCCACGAGTCCAGTGCGACTCGGACACGGCTCGAAAACACCTCAGTCGTGTAAAATCATACAAGCAACATGAAGAACTAATTTTCTATTCAAAAATATTTTAAAAACAGCGAGAATCAATCCATTGAGACATAGGTCGAACACCTAATAAGCCTATTGATACGTGTCTGATACGGACACGTATCTGACACAGGTTGGGTTCAGATCCTACCCGAAGCTAGAGGGGACCTAGGTCTATGCATCTATGATGATAAAGCAATAGTTTAGATAGGGTTTGAGAGATTACCAATGGGTTCTCCTCTAGCTCAAGAACTCACTTGAACAGCCTCTCCTACTGTAGCCCGAGCACAAGTAGATCCCCAAAACAGTCCTCTACCTCTATGGACAGCAAGAGGGTGATGGTTAGGTTACAATGCAAGAAGTTTGGTTGAAAAAAGATGAGAAATGGAGAAGTTATGAATGAATGGAGTTGGAGCTCACCTTGTTCTTGAGAAATGAGAAATGAATAAAGGAGGCAAGGATTTTTGGGAGGGATTAAATAGGGGGAATCCCAAGGATGGCTGTCCTAAAATCTAGGGCTAGGGTTGATCCAAGGGTTCTCCATCAATCCAGACAAATCAATGGCTAGATGAAACCTATGTAGCCTATCACTAGTCTTAACTAAATCAATATGACTAATGACTAGCCAAAATCACAAATCATGACTAGCCATGACTAACCATGACCAATCCCAAATCTAACTTAGTCTAACCATGACTAACTAGGACTAATCTAGGTTAGGTCAATTCTAGGTTAGGCTAAACACAACACAAGGCAATCAATTAAATGATATTAAAATCACACCATCCCATTAATTATATTAAATTCCAAATAAATATATATTTAATTCAATTAATTCAAAATGACCAAAATACCCTCAAGCTAAAAATGATAAATGAAATACCCTAATCACATGGCTAGGCTCTAGGTCAAACTATCTCTAGGGTTACACTAGCAAAATACCAAATCACAAGTCATGATTTTAAATAGTTTTATAATGATTAAAAATCACCAAAAATTATATTATTATTTAAATATCATGATTAAATAAATTAAAACACAAAATTTCAAAATTATCCTCATTTTAGAAAACTGGGTGTTACATGATAAAATATAGTACCTGAAATCATGAAAAGACATTGAAACTTATGTAAATACCAAACTCTGTCAATAACTTGCGTAATTGAAATTCGGCTATAAAACATGCAGACGAGTATAGAAGAGTCACATGCGAGGTGCATGATTGAACGCACAAGTATATAGGACAATCACGGTGATTGAACACAAAAGTAATAGGAATAGAAGAGTCACACGTGAGGTGATGTATAATTGAATGCATAAGTAAGTTCTCATGTCTGCTAGTCTTTTTCTCCCACCCAGACATGATACAAGTTATGATACAGGAAATAACGAGACACAAATCACGTGCACGATCTTGTGTCTGTTAGGATTATATACTAAAAGCATCACTTTTTAGTAACCTTATTTCCTTAAATTTTGAATGAGAATCATATGGGCAAATATTTGCATATTGTATTTGTTGCAAGTGTTAATGCAAATGTCTGATATTCTATATTGTAGATAATATGGTGTGTGGTGTCACACAGAAGATCATATTATCAGTTTTCTATGGAGTATATAAATAGTTTACAACCTAGATGGACTTGGACAATCTATTGGAAAGGTCATAGTATAATCTGGTATTAGTCTATCTTGACTATAAGTTTATACTAATACACTTTGTGTGTATTGAACAGGACCACTTGAGGTTGTTCTCTTTGTACTGACTACATAAGAGAACAAACACCTCTGTTATTATGGATGCTTGTGCTCTTAACCCGGATATAATAACGGATATGTATATGCAGTGTGCATTATTTTGACTCATAAAAGAGTGAGATTCATTATGGATCAACAACCTCTATGAATTGGGTAATAACATTGTATATATGATGGACTGTTGATTATAAATGGAATTCATGTCCCGATACATCGGGTTGATGATGTCCCCTTAAGGAGCTCATAAGGATTGTCATGTAAACCCTGCAGGTAGATTATATCCGATATGACAAATAAAGTTGAGCGATACTACTTAAGGATAAAAGATGTCGAATCAATATAGTTGTCAATAACTTAATTTGATCGACGGACATACGATATCTTAACATGGGGAGCCAAACGAGCATATAATAAAATGAGCCCACAAACATAATTTGGGATTAGGGAGGTAGTGCAATAATAGCTCATTAGTGGACCGAGCTATTGTTAATGGGCCTAGATTGTGTGTTCGGGCTGAACACGGGATATCCAGATCCGTTAGGAGGCCTAACCCTAATTTTTTCTTATGGTCCCTGTCGTAGCCTATATATATCCTCTATTCTCTGGCCGCCAGATTACCGATCAGAAATCTGAAACTTTCTCTAAATTCGTGATTCACGTAAGGAGAGAAAGAGAGGGCTGCCAAGGAGATGAAAAGGTTGGGAGATCGTCGCCCACACGACGTCCAACTCGAGGAAGGAATACGTGCAGAAGATCTTGGGATCGTTCGCTCGAGATTGCCAGGAATTACTTGTCTTCTTTTCGCCGTAGGTATAATTCGTGAACCCTAGTTTTCGCCTATGAAGGGTTAGAACACGTATTAGATCTGTTTAACTTTCTATCGATCAATACGCACACCAAAGGAAGGGTCCTGGGAATTCCCAGTTCCATCAGTGTCAAGAATAAATACCGAAATATAGAAATAAAATAACAACATTTATAATATAATGGTAATCAATAGCATTAATATACTTGTCTTAGGTCCAAAGCTCGTTGAAGTTGTAAGCCTAGTCCAAAACCTAATCAACATACAAGGTTTAATTATTAGGTTTCCTATACAGCTCGTACATAGGATTCCTATTTAGGTTTCCTATGAAATTTCTACTTTAGATTCCTAAAAACCTTAGAATACTTTAAAGAATCATGGCCCCATAACATCTATTTATTATAACCAGTTCCACATACCTATTAGAGTTCATTTATTCCATTAATACCTTAAAGCCTAACTATTATAAACACCCTATTTATATTCACTTTGTCTCATTAAAACTTTAAGTCCAACTAGGTATTTCATTCTCAAAGTCCAATGACCAATGTGCCAAGCATTCCATTCTATTTGTTTGTTAAAATATTCAAGTTTCTTTATTTTGGTTGTAGCTACATAGTTATTGGCCTTTGAATTATTTATTCTTATGTAAAACCTTTTAATCTGAATTAAGTCTGAAACCCAAATATCTAAGAGCCCAAATAACTTGGAATCCTATTAATTAAACATAACTCATTAAAATAGGCCCAAATATCTAATTAGTAGCAACATGTGGCTTGAAATACATTGAGTAGAAGTTTGTAATCTTCTTGAGAGCGCATGCTTTCACAAATAGAACCCTCAACCCGAGTCTTGTTTTTCACATTTCTCTTTAAGTGGTTCAAATGCCGCTCAAACGGGTACATCCACCGATAATCGACTGGTCCACCAACACGTGCCTCATAGGAAAAATAAATTGGTAAATGCTCCATAGAGTCGAAGAACCCATGAGGGAACACCCTCTCAAGCTTGCACAACGTTACCGCAATGTCCTTCTCTTGCTTTTCTAGACGATTGATGAGCAACTTAGTAGAACAAAGATATTTGAAGAATATGCTCAGCTCTGTCAACGGATCCCAAACGACCTGCGGTAATAATTTTCGAAATACAATCAAAATTAACCTCTCCATAAATACGTGACAGTCGTGGCTCTTCATACCCGTCAGTTTGTTCTCCTTCGGTTCGATGCATCTTCTCAAATTCGATACGTACCCGTCAGTAAATTTTTGGCCTTGAATCCACCTACAAAGTCTCCCTTTATCCTCCGTCCAGTGAGGAAAATTGCCTTAGGCTACTTATACTTCCCATTGCCTTCCTCTATCAAATGTAACGCAGGACGTCTGCATATATCTTCCAAGTTCAACTGGCCTTGGGATTGTCTTTCGTCTTTTCCTTTACGTCCATAACAATATTAATTATGTTGTCAAACATATTCTTTTCGGTATGCATGACATCAAAGTTATGTCTGATCAGATTGATGCTCTATGATATGGCTGGTCCCATAATATACTCATTTTTGTCCAGTTTGTCGATATGGAGCGACAATGATTATTTCATGGCAGCCTGTCGAGAGTTTTTCTTTTCTGTTTCAAAAAATGTAGCAGTAACGACATATGTAATGTAAAAATGATCTTGCACATACTTTGCAAGTTTTATCAATGAAAAGCCTTTTTTTTCTAATCTGTGTCTTCAACTCTCTGCACTGTTTAATTTCAACTCGTTGTCTCAAAAGAATTATCAAATGCACATACTTGTCTTGTACAAGTCCAAATTAGACTTGTACGACATCACGTCCCATCGAGTACGATCGATTTGCCTTGAATCGATGCGATGACGAAAGATAAGGCGAATCGGGGCGTGATAATGTCGAATCTTTATTCGTGCTGTCTAGAGGTTTGTCCGTGCAATGATGACGAAATAGCATTCCAGAAATTCTTCTATTCGAACTTACTGGTTCCTCAGAGTAGATTGACGGAAATGTCGAATAATTCTTTGAGCAATAGTGATCTTCATCACCCCAGCAACAGTTTCTCTCTCATATTTGTATTGTAGTTTTTGTTGCAGCAATCTGTTGTAAAATTTTAATAGCTTTCAATTCCAGCAACTTGTTATTCCAATCTTTTTGTTTCAATAATTGTTGTAATCTTCTGTTTCATACTTACTTTGATTCATTGTAACCCAAAAATCACATATGTAATAGATTTTTTTTGGGTATTCATAGACAAAATTTGTGTTAATCATCAACTTACTTTTAAGAAATCTCATCATTTGCTTTGATCATTATTTAAGCATTTATAGTTTCAAAGCTTATCTTTTATATTTGCAATGTGACTATTCTGAAATTAAAAAAGGATTATCAACCTCTGGAATAATAGAGGATATTTTGTTTAGATAAAAATTATTCTTATGCCTAATTTCGTTATAGATTTTATAATTTAAAGTTTAAATTTCAAATTTTATGGCCTATGGCAATAGGAATAACTAGAAACTTTATATGAAATACGGTATATCTTGAGAAAATCTCATATTTTATGGTGTAATTCGTCATGCATAAATATGAACAAATAGATACTTAAATTAGTTAACTGATTTAATCGATTAATGAATTATTTGCAAATATATCATTCAAATGTTGCCTATAATGAATTTGGCAGTACAAAATAGATTTTAAGAATTAAACAAAGTATGATATGATTATATACATTTGTGTATGATTAATGTGCCTTGGGCATTAAAAAATGGGAAAATTTATGAAATGTCCAAAAATTGCAAAAGTTTTATGTAAAACCCACCGCAAAATAACATTTCATCGCGTGCCCAGAATTAGCGATGAATATATAAAGCGGGTTCTGAATGACCTTTTTTCCCTTCTAATTTATTGAAAACACCCTCGAACACTACCCTTCAAAAAAAATGTTTTGATTCTTCCTCTTCTTCCATACGCCGGTCAGTTTCGAATCTAGGTTTTTTCCACCAAAATCTTCAAACCTTCCTCTCCATTCGCAACCTTCACACCATGTCGGAGGTTAAAACGCATGAGAATGTTCATTCTCCGTGTTAAATTACACGGAGGATGCCATTCTTCGTAATTTTAACACGGAAAATGACATCCTCCATTTTAATTATACGGAGAATGGCATCCTCCGTATTAAAACGCATAAGAATGACCATTCTTCGTCTTAAATTACACGGAGAATACCATTCTCTGTGTAATTTAGCACGGAGAATGGCATCCTTCGTGTTAAATTACACGGATAATGGCATTCTCATGCGTTAAAACGCATAAGAATGACCATTCTTCGTCTTAAATTAAACGGAGATTGCCATTCTCCGTGTTAAATTACACAGAGAATAGCATCCTCCGTGTTAAATTACACGGAGAATGGCATTCTCATGCGTTTAAACGCATGAGAATGACCATTCTCCGTCTTAAATTAAACGGAGGATCGATGTCATTCTTCGTGTAATTTAACACGAAGAATGTCATTCTCTGTTTTAAATTATACGGAGAATGGTCATTCCTAGTGTTAAAACGCATGAGAATGACTATTCTCCGTGTAGTTTAACACGGAGAATATCATTCTCCTTGTTAAATTACACGGATAATGATATTCTCTATATTAAAACACATAAGATTGACTATTTTTCGTGTAATTTAACACGGGAAATGTCATTCTCCGTTTTAAATTATACGGAGAATGGTCATTCCCAGTGTTAAAACGTATGAGAATGACTATTCTCTGTGTAGTTTAACACGAAGAATATCATTCTCCGTGTTAAATTACACGGAGGATGCCATTCTCCGTGTACAAAAATACGGAGAATGTCATTCTCCTTGTTAAATTACACGGATAATGATATTATCCGTGTTAAAACGCATAAGGATGACCATTCTCTGTGTAATTTAACACGGAGAATGTCATTATACGTTTTAAATTACACGAAGAATGGTCATTCCCAGTGTTAAAATGCATAAGAATGACCATTCTTCGTTTTAAATTACACGTTTAATGGCATTCTCCGTGTATAAAAACATGGAGAATGACATTCTCCGTTTATAAAAATATGGAGAATATTATTCTCCGTGTTAAATTCACTACCAAATTACAGTACTTTAGCGACGGCCACTTAGCGACGGACATTTTCGGTCGCTATCACCGTCGAATCCCCGACGGATTTGTGACGGAATACCGATGGAAAGCAGTGGACAATTTTTTTATTTTTTTATGTCCATATCCGTCGCTATGCCGTCGATAGGTAGTCGGCCATGTAGCGACGGTTTTATATCCGTCGCTAGAACGTCGGACATTTTGGCGGCAAAAGCCTAAAATATTGGCGCGAGATTTACTGACGACTTAGCGACGGAATAATCCGTCGCTACTCGCGCGAGATTTACTGACGCATTAGCGACGGAATAATCCGTCGCTACTCCGTCGCTAAATTTACGTTCCAGACTTAAGTTGAAACGACGGGGGGAACTTTTTCATTCCCCCCAAATTTCACTCTCTCTCCTCTCTCTCTCTCTCTCCCGCGGTGATCGATCGGCAACCCCCTCTCCTCTCTCTCCCGCGGCGGTGATCGGCGACCCCCCTCTCCTCTCTCTCTCCCAAAGGTATTCCCCTCTCCCTCTCCCTCTCTCTCTCTCTCTCTCTCTCTCTCTCTTTCTCGCCCTCTCTCTCTCGCGCGCGCGCGCGGTGGTCGTGGGTGCTGCGGGCCGGGGGCGTCGGGGGCTGCGGGGGGCGGCGTCGACTGCGGAGGGCGGCGGGTGGCGGCGGTGGCGGGGGGTGTGGAGGGGGCGGTGGGAGGGGCCGGGAAGCGTTGGAGGGATGGGGGCGCGCGGGGGCTGGCCGCGGGGTGCGGGGGGTTGCGGAGGGGGGCTGGCCGTGCGCGGGGGGCGGGGGGTGTGGAGGGGGCGGTGGGATCGAGGGGGGCGGGCAGCGTTGGAGGGGGTACGATGGGGGCGGGGGCTGGCCGCGGGGTGCGGGGGGGGGTATGTGTGGAGAGGGGCTGGCCGCGGGTGGCGGAGGGTGTGGAGGGGCGGCGGTGGGAGGGGGCGGGGGGTGTGGAGGGGGCGGTGGGAGGGGGCGGGCAGCTGCCTCCTCCTCTCCCACAGACACACACACACACGGACAAACACACATACGCGGACACACACACACACGGACACACACACACACACACGGACACACGGACACACAGACACACACACACACGGACACACGGACACACAAACTGAGAATTAGTACATTGTTTGTGTTTACTGATTTAAGGATGATTAAATCATTAGGTTTAATCCTATGTCATGTCCGGGTTTAAGTTATATGTTATGATTCATGTTGGCATGGGGATTTTGGTTTTTGAATTTGAGCTGTTACATTCTTTTACATTCTGTTACATATACTTACCAGATGGCACCCATGACCCGAGGAGCAGCACGTCGTTTGAAGAAAACAGTGAATGCTGAGGTGGCTCCTCCTACAGTTGAGGAGGAAGTGGCACCGGTTGCTAGTGAGACCGGGAGTTCTAGTCATCCAGCACCGGTAGCTAGTAATGCCGAGAGTGCTTTTGATGCAGTCCTGGCAAGGGACGACGCCTCTCCTCGCACCAAAAATCTCGCTTTTCGGAGGTGGTTGCGTGAAAGTATCACTGAGCGTTTGCGTGAGCAGCGTGGCAAGCATTAGCTATTAGTACTTATTTGTATTGGACTATTTTTATTGGGTTGTTTTTGTTTTAGACTATTTGTATTGGACTACATATATGAATTAGAACTGTGTCAATCTCTGGATTATATTGGACTACGACACCGCGGTAACATAGTTCCTGCAGCCATTCGACTGGCGAGGCAGAAACTATGTATCCGTAGATAAAGTGGATTGTCCTCCGACCCTCATCCCTCGGCAATGATGATACGACAACCAACCGGAGAGGATACTCCGAGAGATCCATCTGGGTAGGACGTATACTCTGAGAGATCACCCTTACAGAAATGATATCAGTAGTGGGATCGAATGTTGGAGAAGATATTATCACAGTATACGTCCTCTCCTCCACGATGGCTCTAGACCCATCTGCTCGTCCCTGCTTCCATTCTTCTTATTTGACTCTCTCAGCCATGCATTATATATTGGTTTGGTTTATGCATATTTTTTCAGCTCCATTTGCATTAGTCCCTGCAGCCATTCGACTGGCGAGGCAGAAACTATGTAGCCGTAGATAAAGTTGCCTGTCCTCCGACCCTCATTCCTCGGCAATGATGATACGACAACCTATCACTATATCTTATATAGTAGTAGATGATGTCTTAGTATTACATTAGTGAGTTCATCTTGATTCTGTTACGTCCTTCAGATACTATATACGATAAGAACATAGATGATTCACACTAATGTATGCTAGAATGAATCTTGACTTGTGTTCTGAGCCATCCGTTCTGATCAAGCATCTTCCTTCTCCTCTCTTCCACCATGGCTCTGAACCAATCTGCTCCTCCCTACTTCCCTTCTTCTTATTTGACTCTCTCAGCCACATATGACATCCAGCTCAAGTGTAGAGTCGGAGGAGAAGAAGTGGGCAGAAAGATGAGGGGGAAGCAGCACAGCCTGCAGCATGACCCGAAGGAAGTACAGAGGTTTTCTTCAACAGCCGTAGGAGAAATAGTCCTCCTACGGCTGTTGAAGAAAACCTATGTACTTCCTCCGGGTCATGCCGCCGGCTGTGCTGCTTCCCCCTCATCTTCCTGCCCACTTTTTCTCCCCCGACTCTACACTTGAGCTGGATGTCATATGTGGCTGAGAGAGTTAAATAAGAAGAAGGGAAGTAGGGAGGAGCAGATTGGTTCAGAGCCATGGTGGAGGAGAGGAGAAGGAAGATGCTTGATCAGAACGGATGGCTCAGAACACAAGCCAAGATTTATTCTAGCATACATTAGTGTGAATCATCTATGTTCTTATCGTATATAGTATCTGAAGGACGTAACAGAATCAAGATGAACTCACTAATGTATGCTAGAATGAATCTTTGGTTGTGTTCTGAGCCATTCGTTCCGATACTTGGCAATTAAGTCATTCGACTGGGGAGGCAGCAACTATATATAAGGCTACTTGCATGTTCTTCCAACTTTAAATTACAAGATTACTACATTTGGTTACATAAATCACTAACCTCATCGCGGCCAATGTTTACAGTCTTGGTCTCAACTGTCTTCGATTCTATGATCCCATGCTTTCGAAAAATAGACAACGCAGACTCCATGGAATAGAATGGCCTTACATGCAAATCGTCTGTGATTATGTATCCTTTCCCTCCTTTCACAAACACGCCATCCTTGTTGCCTCCATCTGCAACCCCCTCCCACGCAATATCCTCATCCATTGCCTTACCACAGGGACATCGAGCGCCAATAACCGAACTATACAGACGGTGAGCCTTGGTGTAGCACTCAAATGTGGGGCATCCGTAAATTCGTCGAGATTTTAAATCATCGACTTTGAGTTTTAAACCCTCACGTAGCCTTTCTGCTTCACTTCTAGGGTCGAGCAGCATCTTCTTGCAAGCTTCGGTCTCCAGATACTTAGTGTCAAGATTCTGGACGCTTTTGTAGAGCATGTCAACGCATCCTAGAGTCAATTTCCTGTCGAGTAAATTGGCGCTAGGATGCGTTGACATGCTCTACGAAAGCGTCCAGAATCTTGACACTAAGTATCTGGAGACCGAAGCTTGCAAGAAGATGCTGCTCGACCCTAGAAGTGAAGCAGAAAGGCTACGTGAGGGTTTAAAACTCAATGTCGATGATTTAAAAACTCGGCAAATTTACGGGTGCCCCACATTTGAGTGCTACACCAAGACCCACCGTGATGAGGTTAGTGATTTATTTAACCTAAGACATGGGATCATAGAATCGAAGACAGTTGAGACCAAGACTGTAAACATTATGTGAGTTCATATAGAATGAATTTTGGATTGTGTTCTGAGCTATTCGTTCCCATACTTGACAATTAAGCATGTGAAATAGAACTGATTATGTTTAGTTTGGCTTACGATACAGATTTTCACATCCAAATTGAAATTCAAGTACAATTGTTACTAAACCTTCTACGATACTAATTCGAAATAGTCTATACTAATCCAGCACGTCCTTATAGTTCTCCTACGTATGTTGAAGAAAACCTCTGTACTTTCTCCGGTTGGGTTGTCTTCTGAGCCATCCGTTCTCACACTTAAAATACAGGGATTGGATTATGTGTTTCATATTTTCGGCGAACCCAGGGATTGGATTCTGTATTTTGTTTTTTGGTTTCTGTATTTTATTTCCAGCTCCATTTGCATTAATCTACGGTACGACATGGTGATCAGGACATATATAGTCCCTGTAGCCATTCGACTGGCGAGGCAGAAACTATGTAACCGTAGATAAGTTGACTGTCCTCCGACCCTCATCCCTCGGCAATGATGATACGACAACCAACCGGAGAGGATACTCCGAGAGATCCATCTGGGTAGGATGTATACTCTGAGAGATCATCCTTACAGAAATGATATCAGTAGTGGTATCGAATGTTGGAGAAGATATTATCACAGTATACGTCCTCTCCTCCACGATGGCTCTAGACCCATCTGCTCGTCCCTGCTTCCATTCTTCTTATTTGACTCTCTCAGCCACACATGATATCCAGCTCAAGTGTAGAGTAGGCGAAAAAGAAGGGGACAGGAATAGAAGGGGGAAGCAGCACACCGGCGGCATGACTCGGAGGAAGTACAGAGGTTTTTTTCAACATACGTAGGAGAACTATAAGGATATATCTTTTCACAATATGTCATCTTGTCAAAGACCCTTAATGTGACAACCATGTTACCGCGGTGTCGGAAGACTAACATGTCATAATTTTCTAAGCCGTGTGTTTTGACATAATCATCCCAACTCTTTCCTCCTGTGTCGTAATCTCGCATTATTACATAGAACTGAAATCCGGTTGGGAGGATTATGTCAAAACACACGGCTTATAAAATTATGACATGTTAGTCTTCCGACACCGCGGTAACATGGTTGTCACATTTAGGGTCTTTGATAAGGTGATATGTTGTGTTTACATATATCCTTATAGTTCTCCTACGTATGTTGAAGAAAACCTCTGTACTTCCTCCGGGTCATGCCGCCGGTGTGCTGCTTCCCCCTCCTATTCCTGTCCCCTTCTTTTCCGCCTACTCTACACTTGAGCTGGATATCATGTGTGGCTGAGAGAGTCAAACAAGAAGAATGGAAGCAGGGACGAGCAGATGGGTCTAGAGCCATCGTGGAGGAGAGGACGTATACTGTGATAATATCTTCTCCAACATTCGATACCACTACTGATATCATTTTTGTAAGGGTGATCTCTCAGAGTATACGTCCTACTCAGATGTATCTCTTGGAGTATCCTCTCCGGTTTGGTTGTCCTCTGAGCCATCCGTTCTCACACTTAAAATACAGGGATTGGATTCTGTGTTTTGTATTTTCGGCGAACCCAGGGATTGGATTCTGTATTTTGTTTTTTGGTTTCTGTATTTTATTTCCAGCTCTATTTGCATTAATCTACGGTACGACATGATGATCAGGACATATATAGTCCCTGCAGCCATTCGACTGGCGAGGCAGAAACTATGTAGCTGTAGATAAGTTGACTGTCCTCCGACCCTCATCCCTCGGCAATGATGATACGACAACCTATCACTATATCTTATATAGTAGTAGATGATGTCTTAGTATTACATTATGTGAGTTCATCTTGATTCTGTTACGTTCTTCAAATACTATATACGATAAGATCATATACTACACCATATGTACAGAACATAGATGATTCACACTAATGTATGCTAGAATGAATTTTGGGTTGTGTATTCTGAGCCATCCGTTCTCACACTTGAAGATAAATTTTCAGTATAACGATGGATATTAGGTTACTCTTCAGTATAATTGATGTCTTTTCTTGGATAATTGGTGTGCATTAAATTCGTATGTGCATATTTCGTCTATGTGATTTTTGGATATATACCTACGCTGGGTTATAAGCGATGATCTGATATACAAAGGAGGTGCTGCCGAAATTTTTGTAGACATTTGGATACATTGTATGTTCGGATATTTTTTTTATGTTTGGATAATTTAATGTTGGATATTGGATATATTGTGTTGGTAATATTTTGTTGGATATTGGATACGTTGGATATTGGTGTCGGATATGGATATTTTGCATATGGATATATGGTGTTGGATATTGGATACGTTGGATATTCGTGTTGGATATGGATATATGGTGTTGTATATGGATATTTTGCATGTTTGATATTGTGTTGGATGTGTTGTACAAACAGGAAAGAGTCTGTTTGCAGTATTTTTTTTTCAAAAATTATAAGTTAGCGACAGACTGGCGACTACTGACCGACGGATAGTCCGTCGCTATCTGGAAAAACTGAGTTTAGCGACGAAGTGGCGACGGAAAAAACCGTCGCTACCTGGAGCATTTCAATAAAGCGACGGATTGGCGACGTAATATCCGTCGCTATCTGTAGGATTTTACATTGAGCGACGGTTTAGCGACGGAATGTCCGTCGACCTAGTTCTGTTTGATGTCCATAAATTTTGCTGTTAGCGACGGATATTTTGTCGCTAATATGCTTTTACCGACAAATCTACGACGGATTAGCGACGGATATTGCGTATCAGAAAATCACTGATACGGTTTTGCCGACTCTTTAGCGACGGAGTATTCCGTCGCTAAACCTATATCCTGATACATGTTTTGACGAAAGCTAGTCGGTAATCCGTCGCTATATATATTTAAATGAGCCGGCGGTATTCCGTCGCTAAGTCGTCGCTGAGCGACGGAGTAGCGACGGATATGTTTTAGCGACGAGGTTATTCCCGACGGCTGTTTTACCAAAATATCCGTCGGTAATCCGTCGGTATTTATTTTTGGCGACGGAATACCGACGGATAAGGCCGTCGGTAAATCCATGTATTTTGGTAGTGATTACACGGAGAATGGCTTTTTCAGTGTGTGTGTGAGGGTTAGTGGGACTTTGTATACTGTCTTTGAACAAGTCTTAATTGCCACCTTCTTTCTTGGGAGAAGTTGAGGAGTTTGTGGCATGGCATCCACTTATAACGAACCTATTAAATGAGATTTATTATACTGACTATTAGGTTCATCTGCATTTATTGACCAATATGGCCTATAAAAAGGGGTTTCTTGAGGAGCAAACTCCATCATCTTCATAGCATTCGCATTATGCACGACCCTGACTTATCTTTAAGAGGACCCTGGCTTGGCATCTGTTGGCTGTTGGCTGTGGATCTCTTCGTTCAAAGTAGTTATGTCCTTGTAGAAGAACACGTAGTAGTGAATCTCGAGATGCATTGGAATACTGTTCGAACCTGAGCAACATCTTGGCAGTTCTCGTGCTTTGTCGAAAAGTTGGGGGTCATGCTATGCCCTTCTCAGTAATGGTCTAGCAGCCCGTTATGCTTGAAGAGCCACAGGTTGTGCTCTGCCCTGTGGAGGAATACGCTTCGATGGAGATCAATCTTCTATTATGTGCACCAAGAAGAATAAGGGTTGCGCTTCTGTGAAGATTAACCCCATTCTTGACTGCTTTAGGCCTTTCTGAATCTGTAATAGATCCTTTGTAGAAGAACAATATGAGTCTTTGTAATAGATCCTTTGTAGAAGAACAATATGAGTCTTTCTGAATGTGTAATAGATTCTTTGTAAACATAGTAATAAAAGAATTTCTTTCTATACCTTCTGATTGAATTTTATTTTTTGTATCTGTATCTTTTGTAACATCTACGGTGTCTTCTATAACAAAATCACGGAGAATGGCCATTCTCCGTGTAATAATGACGGAGAATGGCCATTCTCCGTCATTCTTTCACAGAGAATGGCCATTCTCCGTGTTAAATTACACGGAGAATGGCATTCTAACCATTCTCCGTCATAAATTACACGGAGAATGCCATTCTTCGTGTTAAATTACACGGAGAATGGCATCCTCCGTGTTAAATTACACGGAGAATGGCATTCTTATGTGTTAAAACGCATGAGAACGCATGAGAATGACCATTCTCCGTCTTAAATTACACGGAGAATGCCATTCTCCGTGTAATTTAACAAGGAGAATGGTTTAAATTACACGGAGGATGCCATTCTCCGTGTATAAAAATACGGAGAATGTCATTCTCCTTGTTAAATTACACGAATAATGAGATTCTATGTGTTAAAACGCATGAGAATGACTATTATCCATATAGTTTACACGGAGAATATCATTCTCCGTGTTAAATTACACGAATGATGCCATTCTCCGTGTATAAAAACACGGAGAATGTCATTCTCCTTGTTAAATTACACGGATAATGATATTCTCCGTGTTAAAACGCATAAGAATGACCATTCTTCGTGTAATTTAACACGGAGAATGTCATTCTCCATTTTAAATTACACGGAGAATGGTCATTCCCAGTGTTAAAACGCATGAGAATGGCATCCTCCGTGTTAAATTACACGAAGAATGATTATTCTCCGTGTTAAATTACACGGAGAATGGTCATTCTCTGTGACAAGTAAACGGAGGATGACCATTCCAGTCATATTAGCACGGAGAATATCATTCGCCTTCATATTCGCACAAAAGAACGAGATTAAAGATCTCTCTAATCGTTTCTCAGTTATAAATTTTCATAATAAATTCAAATTCAGCAAAAATTTCGAGATATGCGAAGATGATGAATCGCCGAAAAACTTCAAATCTCTCAACGAAGATGATGATGATGATGATGAAGATGATGAGCAATGATGGTGAGCGATAATCAAAGTTCGACTGAAGAAAAACACAGTGAACTACGAACGATCTTTGCGATCTCTGCTGAAGATGAGAGCAATGGAATTCAGATCTCTCGTGAAGAAGAAGACAAAAATCGCAATCCAAATCTGAGTTTTTAATTCATACATATATGACCAAATTTGCACGAAGGGATATTTTTGGTACTATAAAAATGTCAATTTTGTAAATACATAGCATTTAAAGGGAATATTGGAATATTTAACGTGGAATTATATAATTCTGGGCATTTCATAAAAGTCATCCTGCGGGTGGGTTTTTCATACAAACTAACCCCGAAATTGGGTTTCTCAGCAATTTCCAGTTAAAAAATGGTAAATAAAATGTTTTCCTATAAAACAAGTATTTATCATTCACTTACGTCATATAATATTTTTATGTAGAGACTTTTGAGTAGTGAAAATTACAGAAAACTATACACCAATATTTGTTGACTCGCTAATAAACTTCGAATCTTATAAATTGTAATTGTCTTGTGTATTTATATTCTTGTATAATATTTAAAACGTGGTATGATGCTCCCCTTGTGTCAAAAAAATAATTTTGTGTACTCAGTCTGCGTGAAAGTGCTGTGTATCTTTTGTATAGACATAGTAGCAATGGTTGACATATTTTTGTAACATATTATTTTTGGCTTTGATGATTTGCTCTACATTCTACAAACCAACACTCCACATTTTTTCTTCTCTTTTTTGCTTAATCTAAAAAAAAAATCTTAACATCATGGTCGGATATATATAAAAAAAATGTCAACTCCTTTCTTGCCGACATGGACAAAAAAAGAAAAGAAAAAAACAAAATCACATCACATCACATTGTCACAAATAAGGGTCTGTTTGGTTTGATGAGAGTGGACAGAAAGTGGACACTTTCCATGAAATTGCCTTCGCAACTTCTCCACTTGCGACGTTTGGTTGGCGGAAGAAGTCCGCTGCAACTGAAATGTTTCTGACAGAAACGAGTTCCTGTCCCCCTCTTATTTTCTATTATCACTTGTGGCTAAAAACAAGGGGAAGTGTGTTGCAACTGCGTTGCAACTGGAGTTTTTTTTTTCCTGTAGGGGACGGGGGAGGAGGAGATGGTGGAGATGAAGGCAGCGTCGGCCTCGAGTGCCGCGGCGGTGGAAGAAGGAGGCTGGTGATGGCGGTCACTGTGCCACCAGTGACCGTGGCTGCTACCGGCGACTTCGAGGCTGGTGATGATGGAGTAAGACTGCCGGGTGCCTCAACGAGGTCTGCCCCGCCGGCCACCGCTCCGCCTCCTGAAGAATCCCTCTTCAAAAAAAAAAAAATTGGTGTGCTTGGGGGCCGCTCTTTCAAGAAGGAGAAGAAGAATCGGTGGAAAAAGAATAGCTGGTGAAGCATCTAAAGAGTTTTTTTAAAACAGTAATAATTACTATTAATGTACTAACTATGATAATTAATTTTTATCACTGTGATAATAATAATGAATGATAGTAATAATTAATAATATTAATAATAATTTATATTAGAATATTTAGATTTAAATTCGAATTATTTATTATTTTCAGTCATTTTTATCACTTTCAACATTCACTTTTGTACAACTATCCAAACAATCGAACTCATTTTTTTCCACTTCCAACAACCATCCAAACACCAAATCCATTTTTTCTTCCACTTGCAACAGGCAAAAAGTACTCTATCCAAACACGTTTTGGAAAATGCCACTTGTTGCAAGTGTCCTGCAACTCATCATGATGTAAGTGCCACTTTCATACTTTTAAAGTGTTACATCTATCCAAACAGCCCCTAAGAGAGAAGAAAATAATCTAAAACATGCGTACATGGACAATGAAATAATTACTTTGCAGGAAGAAGACAGTTAAAACAATGGTGAAAAATATTATAGTTTGGTTTAGGTAACTGAACTAATGATTATGAGCAAATTTATTTTTACAAAAAGGCTATTTATTTTTCAAAAAAATTGGGTGATGCCATCTTTTATTATGTGATATATGACATGGCTGTTGACATTAGCTGACAGCGACTAGCTAGCAATGCCTAGTTGGCGTCGCTAACGGTACCGCTACATCTATTTACCGGCGTCGTATGAGAAATTAGTGACGTTTTGAGACGTCGCTAACATCGTTTAGTTTTGTAGCGAAGATCGGCTGAGATAACCTTCCGATCAGAAAATTTTAAGTACATAGGAACAAATATATATGCAGTAAATTAAACTCAAACAACAATAGTAATGGTTTCGACATGTGAAGACGTGTTGAATAATATAAATATAAACATATAGTTATCCATTCAGCAAGAATTATGGCTATGACAGTTTATGTTCTTACATCGATACAACAAGCACAGACAGTCGAACTCTAATGACTTTTGTGGTTACCAAGAAGAGGCATAAGATCCTGGCTGGATGGCGGAAGATCAGTCGATCGAGCCACGGAGACGTATTATTCTTTCTATTTATAAAATGGTGGGAGTTGGAGCTTTTCAATCTTTTAAAGGTAGAGGAATGGCGAGGAGTGGCACAGCTAGAGCGAGCGTAACACCAAACTTCTCCGTGAGATCCACATCGGCCGGCTTCATCCCTCCGGGCAGCTTCCACTCGAAAGAATGTATCAGCGAGGCCAGCGTCAGGTGGACCATCCGGTCAGCCAAGGGCATCCCGGGACACATCCGCCGGCCCGCGCCGAACGGTATCAGCTCGAAGTGCTGGCCGCGGAAGTCCACCTCGTTCCCCAGGAACCTCTCCGGCTTGAAAGCTTCTGCGTCCTCCCACACGCTCTCGTCCCGGCCGATGGCCCAGACGTTCACCACGACCTGGCTGTGCTTCGGCACGGCGTACAGCCCCAGCTCCACGTCCGCCTCGGCCCTGTGGGGGAGGAGGAGCGGCGTTGTCGGGTGGAGGCGGAAGGTCTCCTTCACCACCGCCCGGAGGAATGACAAGCTAGGGATGTCTGACTCCATGACTTCCCTTGTTGGTCCTACGGTGTTCGCAAGCTCCGTACGAGCAGTCGCCATCAAGCTCGGATTGCGGAGCAATTCCGCCATCGCCCATCCGACCGTGACCGAGCTCGTATCACTCCCGGCAATGAAGTAGTCCTGCAAATAGACCCAAACTATATATAGAGCATGCAACAATATTTTTTTTAAACAATGGGTAATTGTGGCGAACTCGTCTCCACTGGGACTCGAACTCTCGACCACTTGGGCCACCCTATGGGTGGTGGCTATGTGTCACCTCCCATGCTATCATCATCCACCGAAAAGTGTGCAAATGCATGATGATAGCATGGGGGTGACATATAGCCAGCTCACCTCCCTTTTCTCTCTCTCTCTCTCTCTCTCTCTCTCTCTCTCTCTCTCTCTATATATATATATATATATATATATATATATATATATATATATAAGAGGGAGGTGAGGTGCTACCCTATGGATGTGTTTGGTAGGAAGTTTGGTAGGAATGATGGAAAAGATAAGAGATGCATTTTCCTTTGTTTGGTATGAAAGAAAAAGTGGAAGAAAAGAAAGTAAAAATATAGGGTTTACCAATTATACCCTCAACTAAAAACACTTATTTATCATTTGACTTCATAAACATTTTTAAATAATACATTATGGGAATATAATTGTTAATTAATATTATTTGACTTCATAAATAATTTCATAAATATATATATAGAAGTGTTTGCCTGTTTGGTAATGCACAACAAAGTCAAAAACAAACTCTACTTACTGCTAGTAAGGATCTTAAAGTAGGTCTGTCGAGTTGTAAATGGAGAAGTTCATCCAGCAAGTCATAACTCTTCTGTTCCTGTTCTTGTTCTCCTTCTTTCATGAGCTTCAACCGGCGGTCTATGATCTCGTCGATCATCCCGAACAGCCGTACGAAGCACTTGGCCACCTTCCTCCTGCGGCCGTGTGGATCGATCGGCGCGAGCAACGGGAAGAAATCGACGAGGTTCGGCTTGCCGACCTCCTCCATGATCCCCGAGATAACCTCCTTGAAGCCGCCGCGAGAATGATCAGAATGATGATCGAGGGCGACCAAGTCCGAAGAGAAGGCGGTGGCGGAGATCAGATTGAGCGCGGTGTCGAACACCGCGCCCCCGACGTCCACCGCCCGGCCCGTCCGCCCCCTCACGTGCGAGATCAGCTCCCGGACCTTCTGCCGCCGGAGGCCCTGGCTCGCGTCAAGCACCCTCGCGGCGAAGGAGTGGGTCCTCATCACGGCGCGCAGGTTGCTCCACTGAGGGGAAGGAGGCATCCACACGACGGCCACCCGGTCGTGGCCGAGGACCCGGTTGGCGTCGGGGACCCAGCGTCCGGAGAGATCGCGGCCCTTCTTCTGGAGGGCCTCCTTCGCCGCGTCCGGGGACGAGACGACGGTGGCGGTTATCCGGCCGAGCTTGAGGGACATGACGGGGCCGTGGGCCTTGGCGAGGCGCGCCAGGGACCGGTGGGGCTTGTCGCCGAGTTCGAATAGGTTCCCGACTATTGGGAGGGGGGCTGGGCCTGGCGCGAGCCGGGGCCTCTTGCTCTTGGAAGAAGCTGCCACCTTGAGAAAGTATAGGAAAGGAATGATGAAAAAGAGGAAGAGGAAGAGGAAGAGGAAGCATGAAGAGGAAGAGGAAGAGAGTTCCATTGGCATAGGCACATCCTAATGTCACAGAGCTGGATGGATAATATTTATAGGAACTGTCTTGACTAGTTTGCAACTTAATTAAATACCAAAAATTTCTTCTGATATGTGTAAGTTGTTAATTATACCAAGTTGTAAGTAAGATATGGAAGGTTTCAAAGGTGGATCCTGTGAATGATTTAGAGAATAATGTCACGGACTTAGGGCCTGTTAGGATTGCTGTATGTGAGTGGAAAGTAGGAAATTTTGTCACTTTTTGCGGCAACTGGACTAAGAAAATAAGAGTTGCACTGTTTGGTTAGTCATAGCAACTGTATTGCAAGTGTGATAGTTCTGACATAAAACAGGAGTTTGTCCCCCTCCTTTTTTCAATTTTTACCTGCATCACAAAAGGAGGGGAACTCACTGGAATGTGGTGGGATTTCATCCCACAGTTGCTGTATTGCAAGAATTTTTCCATGAAACTGTGTAATATTTGCAAGGAATTATAGAACTTTTTTTTTCATCATGGACCTCTTCTTCTTCTGACAGTAAAGGAGGAGAAGCTCATCTAATGGTCGGTCGGAAGTGGCGATCCGACACTGACAATGGCCCTTGGAAGAAACTTGCCGAGCAGGGTGTCGCTTGGAGCCGAAAACAGGAGCCCGGCTCGAGATCTGTAGCCGACGACGCCGAGTCGACTACGCCACCACGTCGGAATTTTCGTGCTCGACGGACCACCAGGAGGCCTTGTGGCCGGCGGCGTTGCGCTCCTGGAGGACGTGCTCCTCGTCGTTGTCGGCGAGGAGGCTGGTACTCGTCGTGGTGGGATCGGAGGCGGGCCACCTTTGCCGATCGAAAATCCTCCATTGGCTGTTGACTAGAGAGAGAGGTGGAGGAGGAGAAATGAAATGGGGAGAGAGAGAGATTAAAAAAAGAAGAAGAGTCGACTGGTGAAGACTTCACAGAAGAAGGAGAGTCCAGACTCTTAGAAAATGTTTTAGAAAACTATTTTTATTTTCTTTTTGTATATATAAACAAAAAAAATGGCAAGTGGGATAATTAACAAAGTAAGTAAGAAATTTGGTTAGGACAATTAACTTAATTAATTTGGTTACCTAATTAATACTTAAGTTAATATAAATGTGTTATGGGAATTTCTAAAAACAAGAATCTGAAAATATGTATTTATTAATTATTATTTAGTTTTTAAAAAGTAAGTAATAATAATAATAATTATTATTATTATTATTATTATTATTATTATTATTATTATTTAGTTTTTAATTATGGTATTTAGTTTAATTATGATAGTTACTATATTTTTCGTCTAATTATGATAATTAATTTAATTATAATAGTTAATGCATTTTTTTAAATTATGGTAATTAATTTAATTATTGGTTATCATATTTTCAACTCAAATCTTTACTTTCAACAACCATCCAAACAACCGAACTCGTTTTTTTTTTTCACTTTCAACAACCATCCAAACACCAAACCCATTTTTCTTCCACTTGCAGGAGACAAAAAGTACTACATCCAAACACATTTTGGAAAGTGTCACTTTCACACTTTCAACTGTAACTCATCATGTCGTAAGTGCCACTTTCACACTTTCAAAGAGTTACATCTATCCAAACAGGCCCTTTTTACATACAACTTGATCCATGCGGAGCACGAACTTTAATTGTCCTCGAAGATCTGTGCAAGCCTTTTCCAAATACTTAGCATGGTCTCTAATGTGATCAATGACAAAATGTGGAGAGAGAGAGAGAGAGTTTACATCTTCTTAGATGATGATGAGAAATAAATGAAGCTCTCACCTTATTTATAGGGTCTCAAGAGCCTTACAATAAACTTTTAGAAAGTAAAACTATTTATACGATGAGAAGCTTATAGAACTCGAAGTTTCATGAGATATCAAGGATTCAAGAGTACTACACCTATGACTTGTAGAAATTATGTTTCTTTCTCTTCCCTAGAATATTTAATGTCATGCGAAAACCATCTTTTGTTGTTGAATTGAACAAACATCTTTGTTCAAATAGCAAATATTAAAGCAATAATAGCTCTTATAGTTATCATCAATCTTTCTATGGATCATCAAAAAAAAAAAAAAATAGTAAATATCTACAAGGGTTTTGTTAATTAATACTTAACTTTTTACATTAAATATTATTATCAACATTTAATAAACATTGAAAAAGTAACTTTTTGCATTAAAAAATGTTATCAAAACTTGATGCAAAATATTTTTTGTATTAAAAAATTAGTTTATTTGGTCTTGAGTCTTGACAACCTTTTCCAATACAAAATTTTACTTTTTTTAATGTTTATTAAATGTTGTTCATGATTTTTAACATAAAAAGTTAAGTAATAACTATCCTTAACATGTGCCCTTAGGGCACATGTTAACAAAACCCATATAATAATATGGATTATTTTGTATAAGAGTAACCATGTTTAGATTTAGTTAGACTTTGGGTTTTTGGGTTCATCCGTTTTCTGACTACTTTCGGTACTGGAATTTTTTTTGTGGCACATTTTAGTGACGAAATGAGTATTTTAATGACAAATGTTCGCCACTAAAAATTTGTCACTAAAAAGATCGAGTATCCAGAGTCTAAAATTGACAAATCCAGTACACACGGCCTAATTAGCTCCTAAATCTGGTATTCTTATACAAAATAATCATAATAATATAGAGTGGAAAAGAACCGTCAGAATTAAAAGAGTGATGTTTTTTAACAAAACAAAATTATCACATATACATCACTAAAAGTACTAAAAGATATCTGTAAAATATATTATTAAAGATATTATAAGGTGATATAAATGAGAAGGAACTTGAAAAAAAAATTGGATCAAATACTAATAAATAAAAGAGAAGTTTTGAGTCATACCCCACTTTTTTTTTTTATCCAAATTCAAAGTGCACCCCACACAATTGTCATAATGTAAGACACTCCCTACTTTTAACGGAAACCATCCATAGTAGACGGTCAACCTATTTGACCGACAATTTTTGACGAAAATGTCCTCATCTTCTTCCTCCCCAAATCCAAACCCAAACTCAAATACTAATCCTTCCTCCTCTCGCTCCGCTGCTGCGTCCCCGCGCCGCCGCCCCGCCCCGCCCCGGCGCGCCGCACCGCTGATGTGCCCATCGCCACCACCACTACCACTACCACCACCATCATTACCTCCACCCACCTTCACCATTAGCTCCACAAAACTTCCTTCTATTATATTCAATTCCATATAATATAACTGAAAGGTATGGGCTTGATACACACCCACCTACACCCTTCCTGCTAATTCTCACAAGCAAATCATTCAAAAGACTACAGTCTGGCGAACCCACACAAGTTTTGTGGAGCTAAAGATAGTACTCACCAATCATGTTGAACACCTACAAATCCATGAGAAAATGTACCTTAAAAACAGAATATTTGAAATTTATGAGCCCTCAAATCAGAATCTGAAACAGACTAATGGGAAAGAAAAATTACCAAGTTCGTTGCTTTGAGAGTATGAAATCGGAAATCTCCGGACTCACGAATATTGCACCAATTGGCATGTACGCAGACGCGGTGCGGCGCGGCGGGACGGGACGGGACGGCGGCGTGGGGAGGTAGCAGCTGAGCGGGAGGAGGAAGGATTAGTGTTTGGGTTTGGGTTTGGATTTCGGGAGGAAGAAGATGAGGGCATTTTCGTCAAAAATTGTCGGTCAAATAGGTTGACCGTCTGCTATGGATGGTTTCCGTCAAAAGTAGGAAGTGTCACCTTGAATTTGGATTTAAAAAAAGGGGTGCGACTCAAAAATTTTCTAAATAAAATAATAATAGTTTTAACTATCAAATTTATGTGAAAGACCAAAGAAAATTTCTTGTGTATATACCTTAACGGTAGGGGTCACTTGACTAATGAGAGAAAGTTAGGAGGTTTTCATGATAATTATCCTAATCTAATTAAAGAGAACATGTTGTGGAAAATGTTTAATTCCTGCCGAAATTTGATATTTTTAGGAAAAAAATTTAAAAGTTAAAAAAATAACTTATGAACATTTCTCAAAAATTAGCCCTGTACTAGCCCCATCCAACTTGTGAAATAGTTCATTAGTTAAACATAATTTTAAAATACTTAGTGTCCTCTCCATTTAATTTTTCTCGCTATGTTGACCTAAGAACAAGGAACGAGTCGAGGCGATCATCAAATGAGTAAGGTAAATTGTTGTGCATTTTTTCGTTCGATATAAAAAAGATTTCGTAACAAACAACTATCTTGCTTGCAAATGTAATAATCAATAAATTTAATGTTCATGGGTGTATGTCCCATGGTTAAATTAAGTATTTCTATTAAGTTAATATTTATTTATCCATTGGTGATAGTGCTTAAATTCGTATGTGTTGTTGTGTTAGTGATAACATTTTTTTTATAACAATGAAATGGTTGTGTTAGGTGCTTAAACTTGAATGTCCATATCATAATCATCAATTATGTCTCAATGCACTTCATGTGAATTCTCAACCCTTTCTAGGATTGTATATATATTGAATTTAAATGGTCATATCATAATCATGTCTGAATGCACTTCGTATGATTCTCTCTAGTTAATAGGGCTAACTTTAACTATAAAAAATTCTTATATTAAATTAATTATCTATAATATATATTTTGATTATCTTATTCCTTTTACATGTTACTCAAAGTTATACTTGTGTTATACTGTATCGATCGAAGATAGGTCTGTCAATGGTAGCTTATTGGTCGGATATTGGCATTACCATATTCGAACCATTAACTATCGGATATATCCGATAACTATCCGATATCCGTTCGGATATAAGTTTTGGCTACCATATCCGTTACCGATAATTTTAACGGATATCGGATAATATCCGAACCAATAAGATTACTAAAAAAATATTAAAAATAAGAAGAAAAAAATTAGAACCAGTAGATTTTGTCAAGAAACAACAGATTTCCACATTGAAACGACATATTTTGTCAAAAAACAACAAATTTTGTCAAGAAACAACAGATTTTCACATTGAAACGACATATTTTGTCAAGAAACAGCCGAAACAACAGATTTTCGGCTGAATCCTGAATTCCTGATGGCCCAATATATTTTAAATTTATTAAATAATTTAAATATTATTGGTTCGGATATTATTGGTCCGGATATGACACTTACCGTATCCGCATCCGATATCCGATAAATATCCGATATGATATCCGCATCCGTATCCATATCCAAAATTTCGGATATTTTCGGTTCGAATACGGATCGGATACGGATTTTCGATCTACCATTGACAGGCCTAATCGAAGAACTCTTTAGAGTCGTATCTTATATAAGTCATTTTCTAATTTTTGGATACAAATAAAGATAATCTAAAACCAAATAATCATAAACTAAAATAAATTTTAATATTACAATTTGGTTTTGATTTTGTAAAATAAGTATACAACATGTAATAAACTGTTTGAAAATGCTTGGGTAATTCTTTATTTTCTTTGTTAACAATAACTAACTCGGACATTTTATTTTCCTGAATATCCATATGATTGATAAAAATTACTCGGCACTTGCAATTGATAATTGCAATTTAATTTTTCTTCCATCCGTCTGGTGGGGTATAATCTTTAATGATAGAAAGAAAAGTTTAAGTTGTTCACTTTGTATATCATTTGTTGATTTGCAACCTTATTTGTTTGTTAATTGTTGTTTGAATTTCTTAATCTAGTATTCTTTCACATTAAGGATAGAACCGAAAGACATAGGGGATGGTGCTAAACCGTGTAGTTGACATCAAATTAAGTTTTGGAACAAAGGCATATATTGTTGTTCTTGTTAAATTTAGACCAGATAACATAGCATCTTTGTGTCTTCTCAATCTCAATTTATTTGTAGAATGGACAAGAAGGTATACACAAATTGACAATGGTTTAAATGTAATAGGTTCCATTTGCTAAATTATAACTAAATTTTGTTAACTTTCAGGTTCTCTAAATATACTTTAAAAAAAATTTATTACCAGCTAGATACCTTGAATTATATGAAGTTATACAAATGTTAAATATGCCCATGGAAAGACAAAAATATCGTTCTAACAATTAAACAAAACAAACAAAAAAGATCTAAAAAATAGCCTAACCCCAATGTGAGATGGTGATGAGACTAGGGTTTCAAAATATATTTTTTGACACTGATTTTCTTTATAAAAGAAAACTAACACACACTATTAGGCTGGGGGCAAAAATAAATATAGGTTCTTCTTGGCCGACTGAAAATAGCCCACATTTATCTTGTAACTTTAGGAATCAAAATGAAATAACAAGCTTCTATGCATCATGTTATTTTATTGAAAATAAATAACACCTTCAAATATGAAGTTCAGAAAAGAACTTCTAACCCCTCGGTGCTTCCAAAGTATTTCCCTCGTCTGCAAGGGTTGAGTCAGCACATTGAGAATGCATGTACTAGGTGAGTGGTATTAACCAAACCCACATAAACCAAACACATTAATAATGTGAATCATACAGACTTATTATGAACTTTCTTGATAAGATATCATAATCTTTCTTACTAATAGATGTCACATTATGTACATCGGAAGACATGAATACCACTTTCATGGTTCTAACCCACGACCAACTTCCTTCTCTACAAAAAAAAAAGGGATCAAAATGCACACCACCTGCAAAACCGTCATCAGTAATGCAACCTAACTATATGACAGTCAATGGTGTATTCTACCAATAAGTATTAGTCATTGGTATTAAGTTGTCCCTTATAGTGCAAGTAGTTAGCCCCACAAAGATCTCGTAGTACCTATGTATAACGCCCTTGCCACACCCTAGTGTACCATAATACGGAGAATGGGAGGTATGACCAGGCTAGCTACGCAATACGGTATACGTTCGATAAACTCACGATTGTATCGAGACAAGGGGATATCTAGTATAATACAAGCCTCCTATGGCCTCACAAAAAATACTATGCCTCAATCGATTAAAAAAAAAGCAGTAATATATAACATATAAGATAAAAAGTAATAAAGCATCGTCAATGCTCTATCAAAATAATCATGAAGCTAGATATTCAAAATGAAAAGCTAGCACATATATCAAGTCATACATAATCACACCATCAGCTGCAGTCTAATATATACAATATACTGTCAAAATGACTAAGGAATATACTCCCAGAATACACGGGCTAAACAATTGTCTGACAGTTAAAAGTCTCGAAAGAACCAAAATGATAAATGAGTAATGGTGGAGAAGGAACCCACTCAATAAGAATGTCGACATTATAGTGTACGTATATTGTGTATACTCTCCAATTACAACTTGGTTCGTCACATTTATTTACAATTCTCCGGACATTGTTCAAAGTAACTGAACAAGCAATATTATGTTCAGTTGCTATATATCACTTATAAAACTTCTAAATTTAGAACGAGTTTTAAATAATTTTCTGACAAATAATTCGGGAGTCCTAATATTATCGACATTATCATCTAACTCAATGTAAATTTTTAATTAAATCATCACTATTTTCTTCATCATCTTCATCTAATATACGATCTTCTTCAGTAAATGAAGCAACATGTTAAGGAGAACTAGTATATACCCATATTAACAGTTTAGTTATTAGAAGCACGTGGACTACTTATAGTATCAATTCTTGGTAATAGTTGAGTAACATTAATATTTAGGCTTAATTGCTAATTGCTACCCTCAACTATCACACTTTTTCAAGTTGATACCCTAAACTTTTTTTCGTAACAGATTGATACCTCAACTATAATTAGACGACTTAGTACCCTAACGACGTTAACAGCGAACATAAAAAGACGAAAAAGCCCTTCCTCTCTTATAGATCCTGTACGAATAGTTAGGGCCGGATTAATTAGATATTTCGAAAGAAAGAAAGTCTCTCTCTCTTCCTCATTTGATCTCTCTCCCATTTGATCTCCGTCCGATCCCAAATAAGGTGAAATCTCTACACATCCTCATGCATAAGCCATCTCTAAGCATTTGATCTTAGGGTTTTGATTTTTGATTTAGGATTTTTGACGTTTTTTATAAATTAGGTTTTTCCGAGCTTTGTACGTTTGTAATCCACACTTTTTGTGTTAATATTTTGATGCATGACTTTCGATTTTTAGGGTTTTGATTTTTGATTCTCTGAGTTAGGGTTTTTTTCGACATATGAAGTCAATTTAGGGTTTATATTGAGTAATCCATAATGCACGTGTGTGTCTGCAAAGTATGAAGTCTAATTTTTGACATGAAGTCAATTTTTTGATCCTCTGACTATGGATTTTCTTATGATTTTTCAGAGTAACCCATAATGCACGTGTGTTGTTTGTTGTAATGTATAGAAAGGTTGTCGGGACCACATAACATGTGCGCACTGTATGTGGTGGGCACATGATACAGTATTTCTTCATTGTGTGGGGGACCATGGTGCTCTTTAATTTGTGTAAACAATACACATAGTAAGCAATACATGAAGTATGATTCTTACCTCTGTTTACTGTGCAGATGATATGGTCTATAAGACTACACCATGGTGGTCATTTTTCTACAGGTGCAGGTTGGGGATATGTTGGTGGTACGGAGAACACTAGTAACGTTGACTTGGATAGAATGTCTCTTCAAGAAATATTCGATTGGTTGAGAGAATTAGGGTACAATGGTCCTTGCAGAATATTCCATATAAGCAAGTCCAAGAAATGTCTTAGGCTTTTGGACACAGATGAGAAAGTGTTGGAGCTGTTCAACAGTAGGAACACTGGCAACAAAACTGAAGCGATTGTGGATATATTTGTTGAACATCTTGACGGGCAAAACAACGAGGTCCCTGAAACGACGGACCCAAGTCAGATTGACCAGGTTGACGGATACATTGCCACACAAGGGTCAAGAGTCATGTGCACAGAAAATGAAGCTGTTGGTGAAAGTGGTATGAATATACATTGCTATTATTTATTTGTGTGTTGTTTTAAATTGAATGAAGTTGTTGTTGATTTAACTATTTTCTATCTCAGGGAATAAGGAAGAGAATGAAGATGGGGATGATGAGTATGTGAATGAAGAAGAGGGTGGTGAAGAAGAGGGTGGTGAAGCTGAAGATGTGGGTGATGGTGACTATGTGAATGATGAAGGAAGTGAAGAAACTGAAGAGAGTGAAGAAAGTGATAAAAGATCCGATGCGGAAGATGAAGATGATGCACACATTAGAGAAAATATAGAGAATTGGGAGATAGCAGAATTTGTTGAAAGTGAGTATGAGGACTCCGATGATAACAGAAGCATTCATGAAGACGATGAATTTGGACAGTCTAGGCCCAAGTTTCCAGAGTTCAACGAAGTAAGGGACTTGAAAGAGCCAGCATTTATCGTGGGAATGGAGTTTCAAAGTTCAAGTGACTTTAGAAGATTAGTGAGGGAAGATGCAATTAAGAGAGGGTACGACATCTCATGGAAGAAGAATGAGGGAAGAAGAATATGTGTAGAGTGCAAAAAAAAGTGTGGCTTTAGACTCTATGGCTCAATGAATTCTGATGGCACCAGGTGGCAGCTGAAAAGTTTGCAAGCAAGCCACAATTGCTCAAGGGTGTTGGTGAATACCCAGATGACTGCATTTTGGTTGGCAAACAAATATTTGGAGGTCTTCAGAAGTAGTCCTACATGGAATGTTGAAGAGTTCAGGAGTGATGTAAATAGGAAGTTCTCAGTTGAAATCACTAGAGCTAAAGCCTACAGAGCAAAGAGAAAAGCAATGAATATCATAGAGGGATGTTACAAGCAACAATATGGATTGTTGAGAGACTATGCGGCAGCCATATTCCAAAAGAATCCAGGTAGTGTTGTGAAGATAAGGACACAAAGGACTTCATTGGAAGAACCCAACATCTTCGATGGGATTTTTATTGCCTACGATGCACAAATAAAAGGTTTCAAGAGTGGTTGTAGAAAGGTTATTGGGGTTGATGGAACTCATTTGAAGGGGCCTGCAGGAGGGATTCTACTAACTGCTGTTGCTAGAGATCCCAACAACCAAATGTTTCCTATAGCCATGGCAGTAGTAGCCCAAGAATGCCATGATACATGGAGTTGGTTTCTCCAATGTTTGCTTGATGCTATTGGAAGCCAGTCGGAGAACAATTGGCATTTCATAAGTGATAGGCAAAAGGTATACTTCTACATTCTATTTTAGTTATATGTGCAGTATCTTTGCATTGAACACCATTATGTATCAGTCAATTGCATTCATGTTCTAACCTTGTTTACATTTGGGTGTCAGTCCACCTGGGTACAGTAGCTTTATATGTATCAGTTTGCAAACCTATGTTTGTTTAACTACTTCTGCTTGTTTAATCTACTTCTGCTTGTTTAATCTACTTCTTTATATTGCGTTACAGCCCTTTATGACATGTAAACCTATGTTTACTTCTGCAAACCTATGTTTGCATTGAACACCATTATGTATCAGTCAATTGCATTCATGTTCTAACCTTGTTTACATTTGGGTGTCAGTCCACCTGGGTACAGTAGCTTTATATGTATCAGTCTGCAAACCTATGTTTGTTTAACTACTTCTGCTTGTTTAATCTACCTATGTTTGTTTAACTACTTCTGCTTGTTTAATCTACTTCTGTTTGTTAACTACTTCTGTTTGTTTAATCCACTTCTGCAAACCTATGTATAAACCTTGTATTAGCAGAATTTAATCTACTTCTGTTTGTTTAACTACTTCTGCAAACCTATGTTTACTTCTGTACATTGCAGGGCCTTATTGAGGCTTTCAAACAGATGATGCCCGAGGATAATCATAGGTATTGTGTTAGGCACCTTCATGCAAACTTCAGGGACAGTGGCTACAGAGGGGGCAAGCTTAGAAACATGTTGTGGAATATTGCAAGAGCTCACACTGTTCCAGATTGGAATTTCCATATGAAGGCTATGGAGCAGGAGAACAAACAGGCATGGACGTGGTTGACAAAGTTGAATAAAGTGCAATGGTGTAGGGCATTCTTCGTTGAGTACTTGAAATGTGATCAGTTGACAAACAACATATCTGAAGCTTTTAACAGGTACATTTTATTACCAAGAGAAAAGCCAATCCTCACAATGTTGGAGATGATAAGAAGATTGCTAATGAAAAGATTTCAAGCGAAAAGAGAGATTATAGAAAAATTGAGCAATAAATTGTTGTGTCCAAACATACAGAAGAAGTTGGATGAGAGGAAGGCCAAATCTAGAGGATGTACAGTAACATATGCAGGAAATGAGTCAAGTTTTGAAGTTTCACATGAGAGTGGAATTTACACTTTGAACACAAACAGTAGGATATGTGACTGCAAAGTATGGCAACTTTCTGGAATCCCTTGTTTGCATGCAATAGCAGCAATACACCATCTCAGGAAGGAAGCAGAAAGTTATGTTGATGAATGCTATCACATTAGTACTTGGAAGAAGTGCTATAAAGAGATGATTTTTCCAATACCAGATAGCAGATTCTGGCCTCCTGGCGTAGGTGATCCTATATGTGCACCACTATTTGTTAAAAAAAGACCAGGACGTCCAAAGAAGGCAAGAAACAAGAAGAATGATGAACCTCCCACTAAAAAAGACCAGGACGTCCAAAGTAGGTATGCAATGAGGAGAACTGGAGTTGTAATGAAATGTTCTAAATGCCAGCAAACAGGCCACAACAAGAGGAAGTGTCAGAATGCACCTGTTGATCCTGTAAAGAAGGTACATTTATGTTCAGTCTTTAGGTACATTTAGATACATTTATGTTCAGTCCTATATGTACATTACAGTTCAGTCCTATATGTACATTAGAGTTCATTCTTCTGGAGTTGTAATTATATGTTCTAAATGGCAGCAAACAGGCCACAATACGTGCCAAGAAGTTAGGGAGGGTGGAAATGTAGTTAGGGAGGGTGGAAATGAACATGAAGTTCAACAACAAACAAGTAGAGAATCATCATCAACAACTAGAGGAAGGGGGAAAATAAAGAGGTTGGTTAATAGGTCACCACCTGGAAAGAGAATGTTACCACAATATGTGCCAAGAAGAGGGGTTAATGTAATAGCTGCTTCAAGTCAGGTATGGGTATCAATATAGCCATCAATATATAGCTACTATAATATGTGAATGTCATGTATAGCTACTAATGTATGGGTATCAATATATAGGAAACACATGGAGTTCAACCCACAATGTTCACCCAATCACAAGCGGGACAGCAGTCTGGAGTTCTACCCACTGCATCAAAGAATCCCTGTACTGTTATGTATAGCACTAACCTATTTTGTTAAATCCCCAAACCTATTTTACATCAAATAGGAGTTTGTAAATTACATTGCACTAACCTATTTTTTTCTTTTTTTCCCAGGAAAGTCAGGTGGATGCCATGACTTTTGATGGTGGCAGGACTTTGCTAACAGGTTGGATGATAACAGTTTTTGATGGTGCCCACAACAAGTTGGATGATAACATTTTGTTGATAAGTTGTATGGATGATAACAATTTTTTGCTAACTGCAGAAAATGTGGATGATAACATTTTGTTGATAAGTTGTATGGATGACAAATTGTGGATGATATCAATTTAGCCTTTTTTTGTATCACACTTTGTATGATATCAGTTAACTGCAAAGAATGGTCTTATTTGTAACAAACTTTGGATATCAAACTTATGTATGTTTCTTATTTGTATCAAACTTTCGATATCCGTTTATGCTATGAAGGTCTTATTTGTATGTTTCTTTGGATATCAGTTAAATGCAAAGTATGGTGTTATTTGTATCAAACATTGGATATCAAACTTTGGATATCAGTTCATTTGTATCAAACTTCTGTATGTTTCTTATTTGTATCAATGTTGGGATATCAGTTTGTGCTATTAAGGCCTGCAGGAGGGATGTTTCTTTGGATGTCAGTTTACTGCAAACATTACAGTTCAGTCTTTAGTGCATACAAAACTTTTGTATGTTTCTTATTAGTATCAAACTGCTGTATGATGTTTCTTATTTGTATCAAACTGTAATGTGCATACCAAACTGTAATGTGCATACCAAACTTTTGTACGTTTCTTATTTGTATCAAACATCTGTATGATGTTTCTTATTTGTATCAAACTTTGGATGTCAGTTCTTTGAATGAAAAGCCAATGATTTGAATGGTCTAATGATACCAGTTTCTCACTTAGTAAAGCTACATTTTTAAAGCACAATACACATCAGAACAAATATCAGCAACACATCGTTTTCATTAGAATCATGTCCTAGTTAGGGATTCATACATAAACCCAATCCACATCAGAATAACTACAACAGTTCTCATGAACTTTTCAAAAATAACTGTCCTAATCAGCTAAACAACCGTCACTGCAAGTATAACAACAAATACAAGTATAACAACAACAAAAGTCAGGAGAATGAAAGGCCTGGAACTGGGCATTTCTTTCATACGAATTTGTGCCTCCAAATCTAATACTTTCTCCTTCATCTCCATCTTCTCTCTTTGTAATTTTAGGATGAATTTTCGAGCTTGAACGGGAAACTCCTCATCTTTCCACTCAAAAAAATTACATCTTCTAGAAGATTTGTAGTTACCACATCCCCAAAATCGACGTCCAGCATTTTGTGTCTTCACACACGTTGTGAGATGAGTCTCAATTTGGCAAAAACAACTCCTCCATTCCTCTTCGACCTTCTTGGAAGAGTAGGTGCTGCTGGACTCTCTTGAGATCACTGACATCGCAAAACTGTAAGCTGCATATAGGAATTGAGATTAGATGAGAGAATATGTAGAAAGAAAATAGACTACAAAAAAATTAGAAGAAAAAACTGAAAGAAAATTGAATAGGGCATATAGAAATCGAGAGTAGATTGACTACAGAAATTAGGAGAAAAATTTGACAGAGCGGAGGCTAGGGCATCACCGGGCGGATGGGGAAATTTTTTTCTAACTTTGACAAAAAATTTCTTTGTTCAAAGACAATGAGCTTTTAAAACAATTGCTAAGGGCTATTTTCGTCCAAAAAAATAACTTTTTCGAGCACAGACGGAAAAACTAACCCCTGGGCGACGGAGGGTACCAACTTGAACATATAATTATAGTTGAGGTATCAATCTGTTACGAAAAAAAGTTTAGGGATCAACTTGAAAAAGTGTGATAGTTGAGGGTAGCAATTAGCAATTATTATACGGTGGTTATAAATTAACTTCAAAAATAAAATTGTATGCTTCTTCACCAATGAAAAATTGTTCATTAATATAAATTCATATCGGTAAATTATCTAATGTAATATTTCGATAAGTTAAAAGAAGTTGGGTAAAACCATAGTCCATTTAGTGTATCTCTGTGCGAGCATAATATCATAGGATTTGATCCATAACTAGTATAGGTTGTAGAGCTTCTAAAAAAGCTTGTAGAAGAATAGATGGTGAAGAGCTTCTGAACATAGATATTTAGAATGGAGAACTTCTGAATAAAGAACCTTTGAATGTAGAGCTTTTGAGTAGAGATATACTTAGAAGAGTATGTAGAGAAATGTGCAGGAGAAAGCTCCAGAGTCCCTTCAATTGATTGTCTTACTCCTTTTTATACACTTACTCAAAATCATTGAATCACCACTTCACTTGTTATTTATTTCACACAGATGAATTTTGCTAAATATACATAATCAAATACAATACTTCATTCTTCCAATGAAATTTTAACCAACAATGCCTCAATGTCACACATTAGACATACACAACATATAAAAACTCAGCCTCACAAATATGAATCAAATTATCAGTACACTCCATGAAGCAAAAAAAAAAAAAAAACTGATTTGGTTCATTCATTCCTCATGAACTGCTTCATTCCTCACGAACGGCGAGGAGCTCATCTCTGTTGTGCTGTAGAAAGAGTCCTCCACCGCGTAGTTCTCATTCTTCTCCTCGTCCCACTTGAGCACCTCCCTTATGTACTTGAAAGAATCATCTACTGTAGGCCTGTCCAGAGCTCGTGCTTGCATCACGAATAGCTTCCTGTTGGTGAGCGATAAGTAGAGGTCCTTGAACTTCATTGCGACGTAATAGTAGGCCTGATGAGCGAGGGACTGATTGGTGTGATTGGTCCTCAGGGGGAGAAGTCGTTGAACCACTCACACGAAGAAGAGGCGACTGGTTAATCTTCTCCTCGAAGAGGTCATATTTGTTTAGCACAAGCACGAATGAGGTATCCTGGAAGCAAGGTTGCCTGAAAGAAATCAATTCAATAAGACAAGTGGACGAGTATCAATTTTGGGTCAAAAAATCAATTTCAATACATCCAATTTTTATTTCTCATTTTCATTCTTTCCTTTTCTTCTTCTTTTCGACAAAAAATTTGAAAAATGTAAAACTAGACATTACAATAATGATATCCCCACAGTAGTCAAAAGATACATAACCAATCTCTCTTTTTGCTATCCCAAATTACGACAAATGCCTTTCTAGTGGACAGAGAGCTGGCATTGATATAAAAGCAAATGAAATTTCAGCTTAATTATGTCGATTGGAGTAAAAAGTATATATTATCACCTGATTGTGGTCTCGAAGAGCTCCTTGCATTGCATCATCTTGTTCAGAAGTGGTTGGTCGTTGCCGTTCACAGGGGTCCCATACTGATCATAGTCACTAAGAGCTACACAGAATATTACTACTCGAACGTCCTCAAACATTTCGACCCACTTGCAGCCTTCAGTCATTCCCTTTGTACTTACCCTTATCAGTTGGTATCTGATTTGAAAAAGAAAGGGAGTATTAAGAGAGAAGATAGAATCATATCAAAAATGTAATCAAATGGCATGTCTAAGGAAAAAGTTAATGAAATCCCCATTTGTTTGATTTATGAATTCTTATTCAATAAAGCATATCTGAACATACCAATATATCAAATAACAAGTTACGACCCTAACTTGATTATAAGTATCTAGGCACGAAAATTAACTTTAGGATATTAGCACCTGATACCTTCAACTTTCGCCTATTTTCACTTTGCTAACATTATCCTTTTTGTTCACATACATACCTTTAACTTTTTTATCACTTTGCTATCATGAACTTTATTTATAGCAATCATCTTCTTGCACAGAACTATGGATCTAACGCTGAAGTCCATTAGACCATCTTCAATTATTCACTTTCTCATGCAAAAACGAATCGCATACTTGGTGAAGAAGAGAGAAGCTAACCTGGTAAGAGATTGGGAGTGGACATCAGGATTGTCGTTATAGGGTTCGGACATCGGACTGCGATCATCAAGTGAAAATTCAGTGAAGGCCAGCCCATTCCCCTGAGTTACTCCTTCTGCAAACAATATATCTTTTTCGGAAGGTTCATACTCGTTGCTTGATATCTCAGTTGCCTGCAAGTACATATTGTTGCCCAAGCGAACCAACTTATTAGTTAGAATTCGTCGGAAGATTGAATACAGAAGTTCGGAATTTAATAAGTCCACCTCTATATTGGGGGAAGAATGAGTTTAGAGTTAAGTCATTGTCCAGTACGCCAAAGAGCAGACATAGATACTGAAACCGAAACCAAGAGTATGCTCTCCAATATCAAACATCAAATTTTCGTAACATGTGTACTTTCACTGGTTGAACCATATTGATTAAACAATCAGCTCGTAAATAAGACTCTAAGATCGCCAAAGGCTTGGATAGCTTGTTTACTGTCCAATAGTTAGGGTCAATGCTACTGTAACATTGTTGCACGGTTTAGACGACGTTGCACAGCTTATACATGACTCACTGATGAGGACGTTGCACCGAAGAAGCTTAAACATCATTTGTGTCATCACAACAAATATTGAGCCAAAGTCATGTCCATCGGATGGTACTAAATAGTTCAAGTTTTCTTTATTTTACTTAGTCAAATAAAGAGCACATGTTAGCTCATTGTGTGTTTTTTTGTTATGTAGTTTAGTCCCACATCAGAATTTGGTGAGAATAAGAGATATTGAGAAGGCTATAAATAAAGGGCCTTGGCAATGTAATTACTCACTGAATGAATAAATAAAAATTGTGTTTGCTATTAAGTGAATGCTCCTCTCTTTTTTCTAGAAGTTATGTTCAATCTCTCCCTCGTCTCTTTCTATCAAGAAGGCTCCCTTCCCCACTTATAAACCCTAGCCGCCACCTTCCCCATTTTCAAATCCTATCCACCACTACTCCAAGTCCGATCATTTAGAATCCCTTGAAGAAGGCATCGAAGCCATCCCTTGAAATTAGCAATCACAATGTTATAAATTTTGCTAGGCGGATTCGGTGCGCCAAAGGACCGCCCAGCGCCTAGCCCGCCTAGATGGCACCTAAGCACCGCCTAGGCGGCAAACTTATTTTATTTTTTTTCACAAATGTATACGTTACTTTCTTATATATTATGTATATACATGTGTAAACACAAATCATGTTTGGCACTATGGCCAGCAGTGAGAGTATAAGGGCTGTTCTCTTCGATGGTTGCAAGTTCGAACCCCACTTTTTTTTCTTTTCTTTTTTCCCTATAATTTTTTATATATACAATGGGAGGAGAGAGTGCAGCAGTCTCCTCCCTCCCACCTCTCCCTCTCACCTCTCCTCCTCTACCACCACCACCACCACCATCACCACTACGAGTCTCCTCCCTCTCACCTCTCTTCCGCTCCACCACCACTGCACCACTACCACCACCAGTCTCCTCCCTCTCACCTCTCCTCCGTTCCACCACCGCCATCGCATCGCCACCGCCACATGCCACTGCACCACCACCACCACCGCAGCACCACTCACCACCGCCGCTGCCAAGGTCAGTTTTGATTTATGTTTATTTTTTTTAATTTCAAAACCGAACAACCGCCTAGGCCTTCCTAGCGCCGTCTAGCACCTAGGCCAGTCGCCTAGGGGGTTTTCGGTGCGGCCGGAGGCCTCCTAGGCCGCAATTTAGAATACTGAGCAATTATCCGTCTGACAAAACGGTCCTTCGTCAACTTTGGAGCATGTGGAATCATACACAACTTGGGTAAGCCTTATCATGTACTTGGTATCTTACAAATATAAACCCATCATTCTTTATGCACTTACTTATCCACTGCCAAATCCACAAATAGAAAAGTGAGTGCTTCTACTAACAAATTAGAACTAATATTAATTGTTGAACTATCATATCTAAAGAGATCTACTTTGCATTACTTTGATCTTGTCAATTAATATTAAAGGACAACATGCTTGCTTAGATTGTTGCTAGTCTATTGCTGAAAATTTATTGTCTTTAAGTAAAGAATCAAATGAAATCTTATATTGAACATTACTAATTTGGTAATGGTTCTTGCGCCTACCTGTTGGCTGTGTTTAGCTCATGCAACCAAGGAGTACCTAGACTATACAGAGTGATATGAAGATAGGATGACATACTTTGATATTGGGAATTTCATTAATCTCTATGACACATCAAGCCAAAGAGGCCAAAGTGATACTGAATACTGTTACATGCTTTGGGCATGACTTACCTCAGTGTTAGTAATCAGATGCTATTGTGTACAGTTTAGCTTCTCACATGACTTATCTGATGATCAGGGGCGGATCCAAGGGTAGTATGGGGGGCTGGAGCCCACCCCAATTTTTTTTTTCTTTTTTTTTCATATGGTTTTTATTTGTTTGACTTTTTTATAGGAGCTAGTCCATATCCAGTCCATCTCAACCCACTCTAGCCCACCCAGTATACATTTCTGGATCCGCCCCTGCTGATGATCCTAAATACAAAAGCACTGCCAGCAAGATCCGCTAGTGCAGTATGCTAATAGCAAGTAGTGATGTTTGGATGTAACTAGTGAATGCCTGCAGTGAGAACTCACACTAGTGTTTGGTTTGGGCATGAATTACCTTAGTGTTACTACTTACTAGTTAGATGCTATAGTTTAGCAGTGTCACATACTTCACACATGACCTATCTCACAACCCTAAGGCTACAAAAGCACTTATAGCAAGATCAGCTGTAGGGTGTATACTGATAGCAAGTAGTTATGGACCTATGGCTGGATGGAACTGGAACTAGTAAGGCCTGCAGTGAAACGCACACTAGAGAATTACGAGGTCCACTTTGAAAACGAAAGAAAAGAATAAAGGTGTTAAGTTGGTTTGTAATTAAGAGAAGAACAAGACAGAGGAAATAGATATAAAGCCTGAAATGGAGTATCCAAGAAACTCCACAAAATTGGTCTCAACAAAGAAAGGTTACTGTTGATAACTATAGTTCTTTTGGGGAAATGTCACCATATATTCCCTCACGGGTTTCCTATACTTTTCACCATTTTGCACAGTTACATAATAAAAGAATGATGAGCTTGAACACATAGCTTTTATATACTCTTATAAGGCTTATATAATTAATCAAGAAGAAGAATCTACACGAAATGTGGTATTTCCCTTAGCATTCCAGGTATAACCTAATTTTTGCTGCAACGAGAAAAGGTGAGGGTTGTAGAAATACCCGACTCAAGAAGTAATCAGCAACATCCGGTAGAAAATATAGCTCACTTCTTCTCTTATATGTTTCCTGTATGGCAGGATCTTTCCACATCTCATCAACCAAGGGAGCATACTCGCGTGTTGCGGCAGGGAAAAAAGCATCAAAAGCTCCCATTGCTATAATGTCTAAAAGCGAGTCCGAGAACTGTCTTAACCTCCCATTGATGGAATAAACACATTGATTTGGCACACCGGTGTCACCAACATCTTCACCTGAAACTACTATAGAATCAATACATGTTGCAACTTGCAATTAGTTCAATGCATGTAAAAGCAACAAAACCATTTGACATTTTCAGTATTTCTATGCATTGATTAAAGCGGGAAAGAATATTAATGTACTCGAGAATAACAAAAATTCTTGTACGAAAAGCAGATGAAGTAAAATAACTATTATCAAATATTCAATAAGAAATAATATGGCCAGTTCATATCCATCTCAGTTTAATCCTGTTCAACTTAAATTTATTACATTCAAACAACAGAGGTCAAGTTATACGGCCTAACTTGCATAACTTGAACAATGTCCAAAATAATATATATCGGTAATACCTTGCACCTAAATAGTTGAGTTATACTGATTACTGAATCAAGTGGATCATGAATCTTAATCCAGCTTCAAGTTATACTAAAACAACCTTAGCCTTAATAAGCAAGCCTACTTTCGATCCGATAGAAAATTGCTCTCATTCTACGCCAATCTTGTATAGATATAAATATTCTTTCATCATAGCCATGGAAACCTAGCACAAGAGAATTCCTGCCATCCATGGAACATGAAACACCATCTGTGAGATCTAATTCAATTGTTTACGCAGATTGAGTATGTTATTAGAAAAATGTGATCCTCCAAGGTTCCCCTAGAGTTGAAATGAATCTAGAGAAGGGAAAGTACACTCCAAGACTGAAACTTGTAGAACCTATTATATTTGTACGTATTGTAAGCGTAACAACTTGTCAAGGAAAACAAAAGCATCTAAAGTTCCATTTCCCTCTGCCAGTGTGTACTTTATAAACTGTAGATCTACAGTCGATGCCAATATAATCCAGTAACATTTCTTTTGCGCTGCTATTTCTGTATCTTTCCAGCTGTTGTCTCTTGATATATTAAAATAAGGCAAGAGAAAAATGTTGACAGCCGTAATTCCTTTGCTTTGATCTTACCCTATGAATTAGATGGCAGAAGCAAAATGAATCCACCACATCAAAGGAAAATAGAACTATAGAAGCTCTAGAAATTTCTGAACCACAAAAGTAAGAGAGTAGATTGAACAAAAAGAAGATACGAATGCATTGGCAAGTTACCTTCAGTAGGATGTTGATCAATTGAGCCAACTGTTCTTAACCTAGACAAAGCCTCATCCTCGAAGTGTTCCCGTCCCTCGAGCAAAATGCTGAGATATTTGTACATATTGCTTTGAATCATTAGTTTTATATTCTCTACTTCTTCTTGGGTAAACTTATCCCCGTACAAAAATTTTGCCTGCTCAAAGAACAAAAGTCATCATATGAGGGTACAATTATACAAATTATATAAAAAAATGCAAGAGAAAACTTACAGAATAACACAAAATGTTCTTCCTGTTTTAAACATATTCAGTGCACGTAGTAAGTCACTCAATCTACCAGTCTGTCTGTTATGATAAAATAAATATCAACCCTCAACGTGGATAGGGACTTTAACGTGGTATCAGAACAACCTAGGTTCAAATCTTCTTGGGCATACATTTTTAAGCGGGTTTAAAATAATAAAAAATTATACCGTTGCATGAATCCAGCTCTCGGACCATGAATTTGGCCTTCGACCTTAAGGGGTATGTTAGAAGAAAATAAATATTAACCGTCAAGGCTCACCAACAATGTAGAGTTTTGGTGCAAGTGGCAGGGACTTTAACACTGTCTAGCGGATTATATGCAATCAAAGATTCTCAAAAGAACTACAGGGAATGTTCATGAATTGGGCAAGGAGGTATGACTGTTCAAAAAGACATGATATCATTATCAAGTGTAGTTCATCAATCTTTAAAGAAAATACGACAGATAGCAGCTGCTTAACGTAAACATTTATTATATATTTGCATTAGAATGACATGTATGCATGTGCCAAGTACTGGAACCTAATAGGCGTCAGAAGATTCTGAACATGTGCACCTAATGTTAACAATTAAAAAAAGCACTTGGCTTGGAAACTTTATGATACTTCATGAAGCTGAATAAACTGAGCAGGTTTTGTAAGGGACGTGTTGCCGAAATAAGTTGTTGACAAATGCTTTTGAGACATTGACAATAATTAGTCTTTAGTAAAATCTATTTACTGCTCTGCCTTGTAATCCATTCAGCATTCAATCAAATGCACTAGAGATGTCTTGCGCCATCACTTAAGGGTCCTTAAAATCCTTTATTCATGCTTCGTTTATGCTGGAAATTTTTTATCTACAGAACCAAGTAAATAAGTATGCCAAAATTTACATTATCTCACCTGCTTAAAGATGGTGCTTGTTCCTGATCCTTGTGGACCAATTAGCAAGAGCTTTTGAATTTTTTTTGGCTCCAAGTAGTTAGGCAAGGTCCTGGCTGTATAAGGAGCCTCATCCCCTTGTCCATGTGAGGTTGTATGAGGGACAGGCAGCGAAAACAATGTACATGCCAATCGTGTTAACATCTACCTAGCAAACAACATAAGCACAATCAATGCTCTAAGAACCATAGTTCCAACATTAGTGACAGAATGTTAAAATCACAATTCTCAGATGCATGAAATGCAATCTGCAATGTCTATCCGTACCGACTCCCAGATATTCCCTTTGATATTATTATGGCCTTCCTCCTCATAGCGACCATCATGATAGACCCAGAAACGTGTATCACGAGGGCATTGCACGTGAGCAAGCTGCATGAGAAACAGGCATTCCCAAAATTAAATGATTTAGAATGTGTGATGGCTACTATAAAAGATATCCACATTTTGAATACTAGTATGAAACAATAGTAATCACACCCCCCCACCCCCCACCCACCCAAAAAAAAAAAAAAAAAAAATCCAAAAAGACACATGCACCACACAGAAAATTTTCATTCACCATGCAGTACAGGTGGTCGAGTAGAGATCCATTGTGAAGTCAGTAGACACTAGACGTAGATGAAGAATCTCTAACAGATGGAAAGGAAGTGAGTCATATGTGGATTCTGCGGAAATGTTGCAGCCAAGAAAACCAAAGATAAGATGTAGAAATTTGAACAAACGTATTAATGGACAGTGTTGTACATATGCAAGCACGAATGTTGCACAAATGAGAATAGGTGGAATGGTGGATACATTATCGCAGACTAAAAATATAACATATGAATAGGAGTGTTGAAGGGCAAACAATCATGAAAGGGCCAATATGGGATAGACCTAAGTTAACAGTTGATAATAAGAATATAATGTGCTTAACCTTAAAAGTAATTCCATGCATCGTGAGAAAAATAAAGAACGGTGAGCATTGAAGGGCAAACAATCATGAAAGGGCAAATATGGGATAGACCTAAGTTAACAGTTGATAATAAGAATATAATGTGCTTAACCTTAAAAGTAATTCCATGCATCATGAGAAGAAAAAAAAAGCTAAAGAACGGTCCTAGTGCTAAACATCAAGCGCCTGACTTTGAAGGAAATTAGTTCAGAGAGAAGATATACCGTCAAATCTACTATGAACTGCAATAGGTATGTTATTGAGAATAGCTATCACTTTGCTCTCATTTTTTAACTTCATATTTTCTCTTTTGTGTTTCATGTATATCTAATACCTAAAATACTTGCATGTACAGCTCCCTCAACAACTCATCATACATATATGCCAAATTGGCATAAGCCAAAGCTACTCACTCTCGTGATGATGCACGAAATCCATTTAGTTGCTGCTCTTTATCAAAATAAATAAAACAGGATCTCAAACCACCAGCTGTTGAGTGTTCTTATATAACATAATATAGATTAGTTATTATCTTTTCCAATAGAAGGCATATGCTTCTTATTACAAACTCACTAGCCTTGATCCATCTCCTTCAACGACACATATAAGAATAAAGAAGAGATGAAGCAAAGTTATGTTAAAGCAAGTGATGAACAGAAACCTATCCGAAGCTTAAATGGCTTACTATGCATGTCATACCTTTAGCACTCTTAGTTCAGTTTTTGTAATCTCCCTTCCATTTATATACACTCGGGTATTCCCATTGCTCGCATCACAAGCAAGTTTCCCGGTAAAATTCAAGTTTGAACTGACAATCCTATCCGGCTTCTCCCCGTCCTGCCAAAAGCAATAAGAACAGTAGATCAAGTGTCAGCAAATATACACCACCAAAATGGCAAACTCCGTAATAGATATTGTTAATATGGTATATACACTTGCCTTCCCCCATAAGCCTGTTTCCTTGTCGTACCAGTAATTCCCAGGCTTCAACTTCTGAGGAGGTAAAGCGCAACCGAGCAGCTCTGCCATCTCCTCCAGCCTCAAAGGACACCCGTTCACCACGACCTGCTCCGGACGAAGCTGATTTGCCGGGCATTCCTTCTCGGCTTTCAAGATTTGCCTGACCTCCAAGGGGCTGAGCAACCGTGCCAAGATCCTCGAGCTCTTCCCTAACTTCGACTGCTTCGACTCGTCGACCGGCTGGCCGATGCACTGCACACACTTGCGCCCTTCCGGCATAGACCCCATCGCCCTCAGAACACAGTAGGAGCAGTACCTCGAATCGCAGACCAAGCAGGCCTCTTTCCTCTCCCACTTCCTCTTCCCGCATCGGTAACACACTTTCTTCCTCTTCTCCCTTTCCAATACCCCGACATACTGTGGTGAAGAAGCTGTTGTCTCCGCATACAGTTCTGAACTCCTGGAGTTCTCTCTAGTCTCGAAAGTTACAACAACATTCCTTGGCTCGTTCATAGATTGTGTCACCTGCCTAACCGGAGAACTATGGGCCGAGCCTACGGGAGACTCCGAATGGGAATTATCATCGGAAAACTCTTGGTTATGCAAAACTGACACCACGGACCGAGAGCTCCCTGAACCTCCAGCGCTCTCCGCGGGGGAACGGTCGGCACAGCCGGCAATCAGGGACGCCGGAAGGGGTATGGGATCTACAACAGGCGTCGACTCGGAAACTGGCTCTGCAGTGGGGATGTTGGAGTAGTCAAAATCGACGGGTTCGACCCGCGGGAGATCGTAGGCAACCGGAGGGCCGTCGTACTCGATAGCGATCGAGTAGTCCAGGCTGTCCGGGGCTTCCGGAATCGGCGTCCCGGGGGCAACATCCTTCTCAACATATCTTCCCAGCTACTCTTTTCCATTTTCTTTCCCCCAAATTGATCAAAATCCAGTCTTTTCTTGTTCCCACAAACTATGAGACCAGTTCTCGAAGAGCTTAGGGTTGACAACACACCAAATTTTTAACACACTCTCCCAAATAAAGCCAAAAAGATCCAATATTTTCTCCTTCACAGAAACTATGAGGCTCTATCCTTGTTCAAATTTTTCTTCAATATACCAAATTTTCTCAAATCAAAGTGGTAAAGATTCAAACTTTATCAATTTTTGCAGAGATTAGAGCTGCCGACGTGCTAAATTTAACGAAAAATCCCAACTAAGCTTCAGATTGAGAGGAAAAGTTTAGAAAGATCCGACCTTTAGCTATTCCCGGAAAAATTGACACCCAGGACTGCTTGAAACCGAATCAAAATCGTATCTTTTGGATTGGGGAAGGGTTGGTTGGAAGCTGGGACTGATCACTTTGACGAATTCGACGCGGAAATCATAATTTTGTTCGGGTTTGAAGCGCGTAAAATTTCCCTATTTGCGGGTGGTCAAAGGCTCACAGCAAGTAGAGACAGTTGTTGAGAAGAATTGAATATGAAGGAGTAGTTGTTGAGAGTGGACCAATTTTATTATGATTTTTTCTAAGAGCACCACACTTTTTACTTGGGGCTAGCCCAAAAATATTAAAAAAATTATAAGTTTGCCATCCATTTTTTTACTTGGGACTAGCCCAATTTTTTTTAGCAAGTAGGACTGCCAACATGCTGACAGTCATAACATTATGTTAGGACTGCCAACTTGCTGGCAGTCCTAGGACTGCCAACTTGCTGTCCTAGGCAGTCCTAGGACTGCCAGCATGTTGGCAGTCCTCGGAGAAGAAGAAGAAGAAGCAGCAGCAGAAGCAGCTCAAGTTGGAGAGTCGCCCCGCCGTCGAGGGCCTCGTCGTCGCCGTGTCCCTCGTCGGCGCCACCCTCGTCACATCCGCTGGAGGAAGGAGGAGGAGGAGGAGTCCATGGGCGAAGGGATGGCGCAAACCGTCATGTCCGGACACTCGAATCCCCAGCATGTCGAACTTGAAATAGTACGGTCCGGCCGATCATCCCATCCGGGTTGGGCACCCCGGAGACCGGCTGTCACGCCCCGATCCGGAAAATCGCTCGTCCTCGCTAGATTTCACCCGAATCATCGTCCTCGCTGAGCGTGATGCCGCACGAGCCTGGAGTTGCGCTCGTGCAAGGCAAGATAACAGGTTCACACAGTGTTTATCTCAAATTGATAACATAAGCAACGGAAGGAAACAAAGTATAACATAAGTATCTCTTTTATTGATAATGAACTGAAGATTACAAAGGCTCTGAATAGCCCAACTTAACTTGCCAATTGGCTACAACGCTCATGATCTCTCTAGCTCACAAAGGATTACATTGTTCCATACATTATGCCTCTTTATAGCCACCTAGTAGTCTTCGGCCGAACATCTCCATGTTGCACGTTCGAACGCCTATGCGGTAGCTCCTCTTGAACGCCAAGGACTCCATGCCTCGGCACGTCCAAGCCAAGCTCCGCCCCGAGCCGAACATACCTGAACCTGCAGGCAAACTAGTGGAGGATTAGTGCTTTCGTCCTCGCTTCGCACTAATCAAGACCCGCTCGCACCCAAACCAAACACTAAGTATCTTTAGTAAAACATGCATCTTAATTTGGTGATCTTTCTATTTAGCCTTAGGATCAGTTTCATGGCAGCATTCAATGTATAGCAACTTATCGTAAATGTGTCCTACACCGTGTTCCTGCCAGATACAGTTAGACATAATCTGAAACATAAACATAGTGAATTGTGCATAGCTCCGTCCCTTTTCGCCTAGCCTGCAATGGTTAGAACTTACATAACCAATCATACGATTCATCAAACCAACCGACCATAAACTTAGACATATGCATAAGGGTGGCAGGCCCTGTGCCTGCACCCAACTCTCATCTCAGCCCACCGGCCCTATCTATATAAAGGTCACGGTGTTTCGCACCGTAATGGACTTGGCATCTCTTATGTGTAAGCCTATGATCACTTCGATACGGGTTACGAGCCCAATATCCGAAGGATCCCAAACTTACTGATATTATAGCTTATCACAACACTGGCCGGTCGTAAACCGCCCGAATGATGTGCACCATAAATATCATACATAATTCCTCCTAAGCCGAACGGTCCCGGTGCCCCGGTCGTAACCGTCCGAGGGAAGCCGCACCCGTGCACGGGCCATCCGAGTCCATTGACCATGCAATACACGCCATAGCATACAAGTCATATCATTCCAACCAAATCTTACGTTCCATAAACATA